>JAIPRK010000293.1:49089-209435 GCA_025469195.1 Chaitophorus viminalis
AAAATTGATTGTTTAAGTAAACATAAATTAGTAATTGTTGAACGTTTTGGACGAAAGCCATGTTGTTCATTAATAAGAATATGATTACATACGGGAAAAATAATTTTGTTAACCAGTTTAGAAAAAATTTTAGGAAGTATAGAAATCTTAGAGATTGGACGATAATTAGTGACTAGAGATTTGTATTAATATAATATTCATAGATGAAAGAAAACAAGAAAAAATATATATATTAATATTATATTTGTATGTGAAAATATACAAAAAATATTGAATCAACATTCAACAGATTATATTAAAGTTTTTTGGCTAAGCTAACAATGGAACTTTAAACTGAAGTTTGAAAAGTATATTTGTAGTTTGTACAATACTTACTTAAAGAAGATATAATACAAATAGAATTATTAAATATATAATAATATGACCTACTTCAGTACTGTAGCAATTTAGAATGTAGGAGATCTAGAAGTCTTTGTAATGATGTTCTGATGTTTCTATTTTTATATTAGTATATTTTTATACAGGAATAAGTAAATACCATATTATTATCATATTTAATAATTTAATTTTAAGTCATTATTTTTAATAATAATAATAATAATAATAATATAGTCATTGTAAAAAATTGATTTCCAAGTATTTCTTTCAGAGGAAAACAAGGATAATTTTAGTATTTAAGTCAGTCATACAGTATTTAGGAAATTATAATATACAAATGACTTCCTAACTCTTTTATCTACTATGTAATGAATCGAATTTAAACTAACAACGATATTTTCGCATATTAATGTTTTGTAAACTCGATTGCATTACTTTATTAATATTTTAATTATAAATTATTATTTATATTTTTATATCGCATACACTAAGATATAATATTTGTATCATACATAGAGTATGCACCTATATTATATTATTATAAGTATTTATTTTATTATTTATAAATTAAATCTCTTACCTTGCAACAAATATATATATATATATGTATATATAACTAAATTAATTTAGACATAGTGAAATAAGTAAAACACATTTTATTAAATACAATTTTACAATAACATTCCCACTTTTTGAATATACAAATGTACGTATTTGATAAATCTGTGGTCCTGTGGACGAGAGCCTTGATGTTTTGTCTTTTTATAGGCCTACCCAAAAAGTACGATTGCCGTTGTCGCTATTTATTTAATTGCTCATGGCATGATTTAACATTGTATCATAGTTAATAAAATGACATATAATATAATATTCTTAAAAGCTAATTATCTCAATCATAATATCAATATAGTATGATTAATGATAAAAATAATTAATATAATGGTTTGCTACAAATTACTTAATCCTAGGGTATTATTATTTTATATATTAAGCGTTATAATTATGTGATTTTATTTAAGTTGTTAATGATGATAACGCAGCATAATTGTACATATCATTACAACTATTTCAGATGTTTGCAAATTAAAAAGTATAGTTTTCTATTTTTTATGTTTTATTTTTTTTTTAAGTGGCAATATATACATTAATAATAACAGATTTATTTTGTGTTAAGACGAATAAAATTTGCAGCAGAGGTATAAAATATTGATTCAAATCCAAATTAAAATAAAAATTTAATACTTATTCGATATTTGATTTTTATACACACACAATTTCGGAAAATAATTTTTTTTTGAAGTGTTATACAAAAAAATATACCATGTTAGGCCATTAGTTTAGCCATTAGTCCCATTTTACAAAATAAAGAAATACAAAATTATTATGATAAGAATATGATTTTTTATTATGATTTGAATTGAAAAAAATTAAATTGATTAAGATAGGATTTCCAAAATTAGAATTTGATTAAAAAAAAAAAATCACAGAGTATATTATATTTACGTATAATTGACTGTCTTACGTTAATTATTTTTTTCTAACATTAAGAATTTTAAATAAAAATTAATATTCCTACATTAACAAGTGTCTTATAATTTATATATTATATATAATTAAATATTTAAATAGATTTTCTGGGTCAAGTGTCAGGTAGCTCAAACCGCATATGACGCCATATTTAATACAGTACATACGACACGTCGACACGTATACATCTACCTACGTCTGTTTTCCTATCTGATTCATTTGTCCATAGTTATTAAGTCACTAAATGATAATTAAGTACAACTCATGGGATGAATAATATATTAGTCCGTGTTTTTATGTCAAAACACATTAATCTTCTTAGCAATATGCTGTTGTATAAGTACATGTTATTATAATGAACATAATGAATATTAATTAACTCAAAAAGTAAATCTTGTAAAATATTAAACAAAAATCAACAGTTTCTTGTTTTTTAATCTACTATGTGACTTTAATAATCGATTAATTAATAAATCATCTTATTTCTTATACATTGTAAAAATATAAATGATAAGTTTCAAATCATATGTGTGTAAATACAGTTTAAGTGAACTATGGTTAGAAAAAAATTACCGTTGCACAAAGCTACAAAGGGTCTTGTTCCATTGTTTGGGGTCATAGAATACTTCTACCCTATAAATGGGTCAATTTGTTTTATTCTTAATTTATCACGTACATACTAAGCTTATGAAGAAGCCATAAATGTTACTATTCTCAAGTGTTTTGTATTAGGTACTCGACCCAGGGTGAAATCGAACATAAATGACATGAAAGTATTGATGAAACTCTGGCTAAAACGGCATTAAAATAATTTGTTCATTCAACTAGATGATTTTGGTATTAAACTATTTAAATGTTAAAACTATTAAAAATTATTTAAAATTAAAAAAAAATCGTATTAATAGTATTTTATTTAGTAAACTGCTTATTTATTTGCAGATTTTCTTTTTGACATAATTTAGTAAAAAATTTTCAATTTTTAATTTAAAAATGTTTTAAATTAGTAATTATGTCAAAATTAAAAACCAAACGATAGGTAGTATTTGTATTTTAGAGTTTCATTTTTTGATCAGTTCATCAAGAAATTACTTAATAATTCAATAACTATAGAAAATAATAGTTGTCTATAATATTCACATCGTTTTATTTAAGTCGGTTATTGCCATTATTGGAAACCATATTTTGTTATTAGTTATATATTATTATGACTGTATGGGTATTATTCGCATTCAAAAAGTTAAAATTAAAATTGTATACTATTTATGACTGAACACTGAATACCCTTTAAATTTCCAGATAGTTCTCAAAGACTTTAAGAATTGTAGTGAATATCGAATTTTAAATCTACTATAAAATATCATTACATGTTGATGTATCACGTATTCAAATACCTTATTCGACTCCAAACAAACTTCATATCAAAGTAATTTTGAATGCACTAGTTGCGTCCCTCCTAAACATTTGGTAAGGTTTACTATTTAAGTAATATTATTTGATAGGCAATACAAATAAATGAAATCATCTCCTAAGATTTTACATTTATGTATTTCGCTTTAATGTTTTTACGCGATTCGTTAAACCCTTAAGTAGTTAATTTGAACATAATTATATTGATCGATAGTTTGCTATTTATTGATGATTATTTTTTTGATAAAATACCCTATCGAAACAAATTTTAAAATCTACACCACTATTCATTAGATCTTAAACACGATAAAATGTGTGAGCTTGAAATTAGACATATCTAGACAGTTTCGTGCGAAGCCAATCGGCATATAGCCAAAACTATCAAACCGTTTGGTTCTAAATTTTGATAGAATGTATAGATGATGAATTGATGACTACATGATAAGTACATTACGAAAAGATCTTTCAAAAATCTCATTTTTAAAGATTGATATTGTTTTGGTTTGCATGGATATCTAGGCATAAAAACTATTAAAATGTATTAAAGTCTATTTAACAATTTTTATTGGTACTATGAGTTTTTTTTATTTATTGCAAAACTAATAATAATACCTTAAGAGAAATCAGGGAAGGATCTAAGAATGGAAAGATGGGGCTAGACGAAAAAGGTTACTTCAAATACATAAAAACACTGGTAGTAAGTTTTTTTGCGAATAAAATTATACATAAAAACATAATTTTAAAATAATAATAATAATAATAATAACTTAAAAATACGCTGTTATTGCTTAGTTAACTATATAGATAACCAGGAAAAAGTATGAAATATCCATACAACATTTAAATAGGTAATTGAATGAAAGTAGATACATATATAGTTTAACAGAAAAATTATAAATTAATTTGACAAATCCTCTTGTCTTTATCCTTTTAGAATCTACATGATCTAGAAAAAGGTTTACTACTACCTTGTCTATATTCTATACCTTTACAGGTATAGAATATTTACAGGTATTTTTTATGAATATTTAAAACAGCCAAATGCTAAAATCCAAACGACCTTACGTTATCCAGAGACGTAAAACTGTAGAAAAGGTAAAAAATGAAGGAACGAATTCCATATTAATCAAAAAATATGAAATAAAAGATTCGTGTTAATATTTTTTGATAAAAGAAAACAAATTTTGTGATTAGAAAGTAATGTTTTACAATTAGAAACGAATGCAAATTGCATCTAACACTAATACATAATTTTGTTTGTTTAATTTTAGCTAAATAACATGAATAGATTAATTTATTTATTCTTTAATTAGCTAATATGGAATCAAGATACATTGTTTTATGAACTGTTGCAAAATTTATCGTAAAAATCATGCAAAATATTCAGAATTTGTCATTTAGTTTATCAGTATGACAAATTTTAAAATATTTTGTAGTGCAAGGATACAGATATTTTATTACAATTATGTAAACATTCTTAAGTGATTTTTTTTACAATCAAACTATTTTTCTTTTCTTTATCAAAGAATAAATTTGATGTAATATAACACATAACTCCGAAAAGTAATAAATTATGTAACAATCATAGCTCTATTGCGTAATATCAAATTCAACAATTTCCTGTATCTTCTCGGTACATCTCACGTTCTCACTTTGATATCCCTTACTCAAATATTTTCGAAAAAAATTTAACTTAATTTTAAAATATGTATTACCAATTTATTTCATAAAATAGTACCTATAATTATAATAGTAAACGCATGTAATCATGAACAACCTTCGTAATGGTTATATCCAAAAAAAAACATTATCTACATTTTTAGTACTGTTTCTATTTTTAAGCTTTTATACTCTGTTTTATACTATTAAGTATTAACCTATATTATTTCTATTATATTGTACCAGCTTTTAACTAAAAAAACATTGACTATTTTTTTAATAAATTTAAATACAACTAGTTTAGTTTATAGAATTCAATTATAATTAATAATATTAATACTCTTATATTATGTATACCGTCAAATGAAAAACCAACATTTGTATTTATAAAAATTACATTGTTAACATAATATTATTATTTTTTAATTATTATATTGTATTATTACTTAATTTATTTAAAAAAAAATCTTATGTATCTAAAATTAGTTTAATTTTTGTATAAAATAATAAACTTTGAATTATTTTATGAGTAGTTATTTATACATTTAAATAATTTAAATACAAACAAAGTATTTATCAATATAAATTTGATTTTTTGAAAAATCTCTATTCAAATTAAAGATACACCGCATATATTCGTCTTATTGTTAGACATATCGTTGTCTAATATACCTATGACCTACCCATATGTGGTATTCACAAAATCATCAAAATAATGATAAATTTAGTTTACTTATGAATTAATAACAATCAAAATCACAATTTATACAGTAACTTATACTACTAATACGTATAAATATATACAATTCAAAAGTGTTAATATTTAAATATCGACTGAATAAATAATAATTTATACATAATGTTGGGTATGATTAAAAGTATAATAGAATCCGTTCATCGACGTTGATATTATATTATATATTATATAATGAATAATTAAAAATAACATTAATTGGGAAAAAATTACAAATATAAAATGTAGTGAAAATTTGTATAAATTCTAGCCTATGCAAAAAAAAAAAAGAACTAGAAAACCGTCCATGCATACCGAACGAGAAAAATCGTAAAAATAAAAATGAATAACAGTAAGCTTAATAAGTGTATGGGCGTTTTACGGTATAACCGGGTATAAATTGTAGTAAACGGTCTTACCTGGTGATTTAAGCGTGTTATGGCGACAATGAACTTGGTTGCCGACTAAAAAGTGGTGTCGTTCGAACACGTACCCGTCGACATCTCCGACTGATAAACAGATAATAATACAGGCAATATTACTATTATTTGGTGGCGTGGGGCGGAAGGTTTTTTATTTTAGTTTTATTTTTTCTCTACAAAAAAACGCGATACACGAACGAAGAAAAGACACATATATCGAAGAGATTAGTATGATACGGTTATGTAGTGTGCGCGTGACGGTTACACGGACGGACTTATCGTCCCGAGGGTGTTGAATAAAAGCGACAACAAACTATACTACAACCGCCACCGTTACCACTACTACGTACGTTCGTTGTACGGAAACATTGCACACGCGTACAGTACACACGTATCTATGTTTTCAATACTTTGACACCAGTACGTGCACGTGTATAGGTACGTTAATGCGTGTCCACATATTATTGTAATAATAATAATAGTAATAGTATAATATGTATAAAAAATTTACATCGGATTCATCAACGGTGGACAACGGCGTTGATGTATATTGCGGGTGCGTGCGCGAAATGCATGCAAAACCGCCCGAGTATGTTGGCCCGTTGCGAAAACCTTCCGCGGTGGCGGTGTCGGCAAGACTTGTGCTCGCGATTTCATCATAATACGTGTAATATCATGTATATATAAATATACTGTATTATACCTACATAATAATATGTGTATACGTTTTTTGCCAACCAGCCGCACCGGTAAAACGAAATAAACGACTCCCCCTCCCCCATGCCCATCGCTATCACGGGTCGTAGTGTCACGCGTGGTGTTAATATCATATTATTATGATTATTATTGTGTGTCTATTGTCTAGTAGGCGCGTTATTGGATTACTATTATTTATTACTATTAATTATTATTATTATTAAATGCGAGTGTGTGCAGTGTGCAGTTTTTGCGGCGTGCGCGTGCGTGTGGGTGAGCATGAACCAAATATTATACGCATAGGAATGTGCGGTGGGCCTGACCAGTAAACGTTTGCGTAAACACATTATTATTTTGACGGGGAGAATGAAAAAATATAATAATAATAAATCTTGTTGACCGACACAAAAACACACACACACACACACACATACAACATGGTAAAACCAATGCATCGCTTCACACCGCTCAGATTCTATGACATTAGGATTTAGGATCATAATATTATGCAGTTCTTTTGTGAATATACTCGTAAAATTGGTTGTTACCCGAAAGAGTACACTTTTCGGAAAAAAAAGCCAAAGAGAACACAAGTAATATGAGTAGCATATGTATTTTAAAATTATGGCCTAAAGACTAAAAGCACATTAGAAAAAAAACACACATCATTGTAAAACCAATAGATTCCATCACTCCGTTCAGAATCTAAAATTGATGGCTATAATAATTACTAACCCAAGATAAAATTGTTCCTAGATTAGGTCGGGTTTACTTATCATTTATGAACTATTTCTGTTTCGCCAGCGAGATATAATCACAATAAAATAAATATAAGGGTATGGTTGCAGTTGTATAGTTCGTCAATAATAATAATATAATAATACTACCTTGTACAGTTGTACTGAGACTTTTTTAAACACAATGAATTTTCAATTAATATTATCGAATGAAGATTTAAGGTAAAGGAAATTGGGTTTTTGGTAAATATAGATGTCGACATATTTAATTATTAAAATTAACTGGTGAGTGGTGATCATGTATGACGATTAGCGGTACAATAATGTTATACAACGATACAAACTTTAGTACTTACCTAGTATTCGAGGTATTCGTTAAGATGACACAATGAACAAAAATAAAATAAATTAATAAATAGGTATGTTTTATTATTAATCTTAAATTTTGAGTGACAGCGGCACCTGTATTGAAAATTTATAAGCACTTTTAGGCGTGAGTTTCCAAGTAGAAAAATAAATATGTGATCTTCTTGTGTGCACCGATATAATTAAGAACATTAACATTAAATCACTTTAAAAACCTATGAAAACTATTTTATTTAAATTTTAATACAAAAATGAACAATACAATATTAAGTTACGTGCTAAATATTTAAAATACAAATACGTTAACAACTCAGGTGAGTCACAGGTGAGATATAGAGAAAGGGTTACTGATACAAATAAATTGCTCTTTATAGTTCGAAATCAATGGAACTTTGGTTTTAAAAAACTACTCTCAAATACTCTCAACTCTTAAGAAGGTTGGGTGGATCGACCTTTATATCATTAAATAGTTTTTACTACTATATTAATTATTAGTGAACCTAATAAATAATAATACCTAATAATATCGTTATATACTTATTGTTATTATTTTAAAATCATGTATGCATGAATGGTGTACATTTTATTCAATAAAAACTAAGTGCCAGTGCTTTTAAACATTTGAAGTAAATTTTTTTGTGTAGCTCTCCATTCTTTTTCATTCCACCCTGTATACCCGTCGTCGCGGCGTTCCTGAGCGATGTTGATAAAATGCTAATACGGTACGACTCAATTGAACCACGCGCGTCTCGCCGATGCTTAACAGCTTAACAAAAGCAATGTGCTCGCTCAGTGGGTAAAACACACGTGTATTTTGTATACGCTTCGTATATGAGGGGTACCTACACATGTTCTTTGCTGCTGCGGTTTTCTCGTTCCCGCGTCCTGAACGTATCTCATCGATCGACTGTTGTCTGTTGTCATCCGCGTCTGTTTTGTCAAGAGGTGTGCGTGTGTGCCTTTATATGTATGTGTATGTGTGTGGGCGAGGGATTTTCGTTTTGTTACCCTACATTTCTTTTTTACTTATTTACTGTTTTCAATACGACCTACGGTTTATAAATTTATAATCGAGCTAAAAATCAAATCAAATCATATTTTTTTTCATATTAAAATAAACATTTATTCGCGTACTTCCATGAAAATACTGTGGGTGTATTATCACGAAAAAAAAAACATTTCATTTTGTTCAAAACGTTCTAAAAGTATTTTTTTCTCCGAAATCTGTTCAACATCACGGCTACGTATAAAACACATTCCAGTAAAATGTTCCCGGTTTTTTAAATATGTATCCATCATTGGCTTATTTTTTGACACGTAGACAATCAGAATACAATTCGTTTTAGAAGTTTGGACGCTTTATAGTAGACAACGGTTTCAGTGAATTGCAATTTTACTTCCATCTGATCTTTTCTCTGATAGTGTCTTTGAAAATATTCCGAATTTCCTCGTACTTTAGAATTAAAACATTGAATATATATAAAAGAATTTACATAATTTAATAATTATGAATCGTATGGTTAAATACATAGATCATGCGGAGCTTTAATCATTTAATGTACCTATATTCATATGAATTTTAAAGTAAAAAAATACTTTAAACGATAAATCATAATAATTTCTTTTACGTTAAACTTATAGATCGGTTGATACTGATAGGAAACTTAGAATTTCATCAGATTATTTTAATATTATAATCAACTAGAAAATATATTATTTTTTTCTTTTATGATCATAAAAATTATTTGGGTAAAAAGAAAACAAAATTTCAATTAATTATGCGTCAGATAAGTAATAACTAACTAAATTTAAAAATAGATTAATGAATCAATGATTATTGACTAAAAATTTTATAGAACACAAAATATACATATTAATATATTATAATATTTTTCTTCTATAGCATGAGAAACATTTAATTACCTACTTCAAAATTACAAGATGATGTAAATTCCTACATTAAAAATACAAAATGATATATACTCATAGTTATATTATATATTATGATTATGATTATACATTTAGTAATGTTTTCATTTATTCATTATTTTTTATAATTTTTTTCTATCAATCTATAATTTATACGTAATAATAACATAAAATAATATAGGTAATCTATTATTATTTTATGTCCGCTATAAATCCGTATAGTTATTATTAAAATGCTACATAAGATTCATTTTTTTTCGAAAATGTTGTGACTTCTTTATCGCTTTAGTCGATTTATTGTTATTCTTTCAAAATGTGTTTTGTAATGTTTTTGAATTACTTGAAAGGTAATAATTATATTTTTCCTATCATAAGTTCTCGGTTTTTAAGTAATGATTCTCTATGATTCTTTACAGCTTTTTTTAAAACTTAATATACTTATTATATTATGTTCTAACTTAGATATCCTTCCGATTTACAGTACTGTGATAAGATTTTGGTATCATATACTCATATTGATTATTATAATAACTATAGTCTATACTCATTAATCATTATGATCTATGTAGAAATTAATAACAGTACCTACTTAAACAAGAATCCATTAAAATAGTGGAAACTGAAGATTTTGTAAGAAAACCTCAAAACGTATAAAAAATATTTATGTAAACATCATTATTAATCATTATTAAAATTTTCAAATGGAAGACAAAATCATTAATAGCAACTAATAACTAAAATACATGTAATGGAAAAATATTAAATTAAAAACCCATTATTGGAAATACATTAACACAACAAATGCATAATTACATTTGGAGTTGAGCAAATACATACTTTTTTGTTTACTGTATTGGTATAAAATGAATCCGCTAAAATCAACTCGACCAATGTTGACACTAAACCAAATTAAATACCCATCAGTCTACAACTGTTACGAATTATTAATATAAAACGTACTTTCGAAAGGAAAACGGTACAACTCATTATATTATTATTTATTTGTTAAACTAGCTTTTTATAATTATTATAATTTAGTATGTACCTACTCTCCACTCGGAAAAAATATTTCCCACGCAATTTTTCCATTAGTAAATTATTTTACCATATAAAACGAGGTATTGGGGTCAATGTCGATAAATTGTTAATCCCTGAAATAGTTTATAACTAAAAAGTGCTGAGTTTCATATATAAATTAATATAGGTATATATAATGTATGATATTAAATATTTCCAAGTACCATCATTATATCACCATCATATCCTTATCATATAAGTATATTGGTAAGTTAAATAATTTGAACTAATATTGCCTACAAGTTTCATACGATAATATAAATTTTTAATACTATTATTAAAATGTTCATAAAATTATATTCATAAGCGAATCAAACGTTCTATGTCATGTATATTTGTATGCATTATATTTCATAATAACGGTCCATCTTTAAATTTATCTTAGACTATTTGATTACGCTATTATATGCATAAATATTTATATTCTAAAAAATCTTCTCAGTATGTTAGGTAACATAGTATTTCCTTAAATATTTAAAAGCAATTCCGTTGTAAAAAATAAATCTTAAATAATATAGAATATTACGAGATATCTGAATCCTTATTTTTTCGTCAAAATTATAATAATAAAAATTCCAAAAACATGAGAAAAGAATAATTCCAGTTAACAAAAAATGTATATATATAAATCCGATTTTTAATTTTAACAAATTTAACATATATGTTTAACTCACTTTCAGGAAATACGGTGCTTATTTTCTCTACAAAATTTCCTCAGTACGTTTGTATACTTACTTTATTTGTAATACTATAATCGATTATGTATAGTAAAATTCTCATATTAAACTTGGTTGAAACTTTATACTCTCATAATATGTGTAGTTCTTATGAACACGAAGAACATTACAGGATTTTATAGCTTTAGCATTTTTAATTAAACATGTTTTCCGACAACTTGGTATATGTACGCTATTCAAAAATGTGTTGTGTAGATATAAACCATATTAGTTGGCTTTAAAGTGCTAAAGAATGTTTGTTAAAAATATCCAAATGATCATTGCCGTCTGTCTATACTTTGGTAGTTTTTTAGCCAAAAAATAATAATATTTTTTCCCAACCTTTCGTATTTTTGGACGAATCCCAAATTATAAATGTTAACCAATACTAACATTATAGGACTATTTGAGTATATGAAAAACATATCAGCAAGTTAAGTATAACAAAATAATTACAATACAATTTAAAATATTGTGCTTTAATTATTTTGTTTACAAAAAATTTTAGAAAGCACTAAAAAAATTTTCATTTTCACTTCCCTTGAAACTTAAATATAAATAGATATTACTCATAACTCATAACAGTCATAACTTATAACTTATTATTTATTAATGGTCAATCTATGTACCTACATTATTAGTTTGGTTGTTAAATAGATGATTATCCATTTATTATTAAACTGGAATGATAATTTCGGTATTAAATGTCGATGTACTAATTTTGTAAATTATAAAAATAATTTTAAAGTGTATGCTTAAAAATAATCAAAAGACAACAAGAATACTTGAAAATATAAATAATTCTCTTTTGTTTTTTATATTATATGACAAAACATTAAACATTAGATCTTAATTTTAGGGGTCAACTTAATCTTTGATAAAAATACATAGTCAAATATAAAATATATTTACAATATGAAAGAAAAAAGAGAAAAGAATATAAATCCTTGGAAAATTTAATCATTTATAAATCTTATAAATCTTCAATATATAAATATTTTAATTCAATGGCTATTATATTTTAATATATTACAAGATCACAGAATGAATGAACAGTATTATAGTGACTTATTTTACTAGGATCTAAAGATGAAAATAATTAAATTTTTATTGCAAATCAATCGTTTAATCGTTGCAATGATAGATGAAGTTCTATACATGACCTTAATATATTTCTTACTAGTTTTATCGATTTTCAATCTTTGATTTTTAAGATTTTATAATGTTTGTAGCATAATTATTACATTTTTGTTCAATTCAGATAATATCTATTATACGGTTTGTATTCAAATGTATATTAATATTATTTTTACAAATCTTTTTTCATGGTTCTCGAAAATTATGTAAAAAGTTGTTTAAAAAGCGCAATTCCATGACACTATAAAACATTTTGAGTGGTACAGCTGAATTCAAGAAATTTTAATTAAATTAATCCAAGCATAAAAATAGATTGTTTATGAACATTGTGATTCTTTTTATTACGTCTACATTAAAAGTGTTTTTTTTTTTTACAAGTGATTTTACTGCAGTAAACATATCGATTAAAAATGTATTTTTCTTTAAAATAAGTGTTTTTTTTTTTTCTATTCAGCTCACTGGAAAAATATATTGGCATTACGCCATTACAACACCCTAACCTATGAAATATAAGTCTAAGTGTTGAAAAAGGTACTCTCATAAGACAATTTTATGTTAAAATCTCAGCTGAATGTACTATTCCAATTAAAAATTTAGACATTTTTTTAATTGATGAAAATATATATATATATAGGTGTAGTATAATTTTAGTATTAGATTTACAAATGTTGAGTATTCAATATCATTATTGCCAAAAGTAATGCATGAATATCTAGTGGTTGGAAATGTGTTTTCAAGTATTATAGATAGGTGTTTTTTTTATTTTATTTTAAACTTCAAATTTATTTTATTAAGGATTCATTATGAGTTTATGACGTAGGTTACTTAAGTAAACTACTATCTGTTAGAATAGGTTTAACGGTCTTTCTTTTGAAATGTCTATTTATTATCAGAAATTAAAACATGTCTTAAAATGCAGCGAATGCCATGTCTGGAAGATGGATTAGTTCAATAAGTACTCCTAATTGGATTTATTAGTTATTAAGTTGATAGATTATCACTGTTAAATTAATTTTCAAACGGTTTTTAAATTAATTAGAAAACCCATGTTACCTACTAAATGTTTAAGTAAGTATTGACTGTTGATCATTATGAACAAATGTCTGTCAAAATGTTATCAGAAATGGCGATTGAATTGAAATATAATTTCTATAGATACTAGCTATACAATATTAAAATAAATTATATTTTATGACACTTATTTACATATCATATTTAATAAATGGGTTAATCAATTCTTATAAGACAAATATAATTTTGCATATAGAAAATGAAGACTGAAGTATGATGGAATAATATGTATATATATATATGAACATTTTACCTTCATTTTATTCTTAAAAATCAACAGCCGATTAACAGATTACAAATATTATATAAGTACATATACAAATAGATATTAAATAAAAGTAATTCATTGAAAAATAACGTTAGTATACTCAAGCTATAGATACATAGTTGTCGTAAAAGGTGTAGTAAATGTCATGGTTTCAGTTATTGAAGAATTAAAATTCGAATAGAACGTGAAATTAAACTACGCTCAACATGTACATTATATTTGATTACATTATATGAAATATATGTGTATGTATAGAGGTACCTACTCACTAAATTGTAGTGTACCCATATGGTATCCGTAGTTCACCACACAAAAAATAACGTCTCCCATTAAAATGATACAGAATATATTTAAATGATTTAATAATAATATATTAACAGTATCGTAGGTTTTACTCGCTTAAGATAATAAAGAATAAATAGGAAACGCGTATAATAAAAATTATATTACCCTTATTATAAATAGTAAAAAGTATGGAGTAATAAACGGTTCCATGGCGGCGGTGATGAACCACATAAACGGTAATAACCTAAGTTGTTAAATCAATCAAAGAAAACTGGGTAATTCCGGCATTGCGATATATGGTGATCATAGTGATACCGCTTAGGTACGGTAGTAAGCATTTCAGTATAAAAGTTCAGTATATATATAGGTAATGAGTAATTACATTTTTATTGCTTTAATTTTGGCTAAATAAATCAAAAAAATATCCTATTGTATTTCGAAACAAAATTTACGATTTTATTAATCGAGTATACCTATCAATATTATGTATGTACATATTGTTTTATTCATAATCGTCATTTACCTTATTAATTAATACTCCATGGTTATCCATGGAACCTAAACCTAGTTAAATTTTGTATACAAATCCAATTGTTACGTACGCGCCTATTTTTATTTAATTTTTTATGTTTGAAATACTTTTGGCCTACGTAATTATATGCTGCAGTGTCCATACAGCACTACTCCATCGAAATTTGATCACTGTAAACAAATATTCTGACATCGGACGGAGACGCAACACGCTACAGAGACCAACGAAAACTGTATCTACCGTATACACGCGTTTATTATACAATTACGACCTATTTAAACCAAACCCAAGCCCGGACACTTGCATGGTCTACGCCTATTATGAATTTGCAAGTGGTTAAAGTTACACGCTAATTTAATATTATATGGGTCAGTGTTCAGTCATCAGACTGATGCGTTTACCGATATTGTTAATAAAGTATGCTTTTTGACTGTTGTAGTATAGTTCAATATTATTACTTACCAACATGGCAGCATGAATATAATTTACATGAATGGTCTCCCGCAATCTGATGTTTTCCCAAACGTTTTAATAGAAATCTTGGAATTACATTAACCGGTAGCATTTTTTTCAAATGAAATTTTCGACGAAAACAACTCATTTCAGCTGAACTAATGCCTTTGAACAATATTTTTATTATTTTATTATTCGCAGCAGGTTTCAAATATTAGAATGGCATGTTATTATAAGTAACACTTTATATACTGTTCGTACGTTTAGTATTTGTCACGTAACGTAACTCACTTTGCACATTTCGCAAATACAATAATGGTGTGTACTTAATAATCAAAGTTGGGATGTTGCTTCTTTTATGCAATTTAATTTAAAAATAATTCAAATACCTACTTTCAGTTTATTTTTTTGTTTTTTAAATTTTCAAGATTATCTAACACATATATTGAAGTCATATGCCTACTTGTAATATGATTCCATTTTATCGCATTGTATTTTATTTTATATAATATGTGATCTTGATACCATAAAAATTGTAACTGTTCCATACAACTTGGATATTACTAGTAAAATATATCTGCTAATTTTATAAAATATATAATTAGGTTTTAGGTGCATAAATGAAACTGAAATTCTATTTTATTTTTCTGCAGGTTACGTATAAATACCTACGCATCGATAAGCCAATACAAGCTTTAGTGATCACATTTTTTGTTACCTATAACATACTATAGTATTATACTTAATTGATTTTTATCATATCACAAGTAATAATATATATTTTCAAATGTATAGATGTTTACTAAAAAACAAGTTTATAATTGCATTAAGCGTTATATTATTATACAAATATAAATATTATATAATTCTTCTTTCAAAAATCTCGGCTCTTTCGGTAATGCAGTTGAGTCATTAACGCACATGCAACTATAATTATTATTATTTATTGTACATCGTCCGTACTAGTTCTGTATGTAAATATAATTCCTAGTAATGACTAATAAGTATAATATATAACTTAATTAAAAAATTATAAAATCTAAATTCGATCAATATAAAAATTTGATAACGTAACTAAAAATAACGATTTTTTCATGTAGATACCTATATTATAATTGCCTACTGTTGTTAAGGATGGAAAAATGAAAATTGTTTTTTCTAATCTGCAGTCCGTCATTTATTATGAAAAAAATATTGGTAAAACGCATTTGTGTCTAAATTTTACGTTTCCATCAAAACCTTAACCATTTTATGACGAACGTTTTTCAAACACAATAAAAGTCGAGTTCAGTTCTATAATAATAGAAACGAGTATCGGAGATGAAAGGAGCGAGATGAGTACCTACTATAGGAATTGCTTACTGGATAACTCTTTTCATTATTATTTAAGGCAGTACATAAATTATTATTATTTTTATTGAGTCAATGATGTGAGGTATGAAAAAAATATATACATCATATAAACAACATGAAATCAAATTTTTGTCAAGATGGAATCATCAAATTCTTACCAAACTAAATGTCATCATCACTTGATACTATTTCTTCGAGAAATTCCAAAGTTAAAATTGTATGTGAATCAATTGAATAAATCTATGAAAATATGTTCATTGTTCATATTGCATTCGTTAAATACCTACTACTGTAGGTCTATAGATAAAATTCGCATATTTTACGTCACAAATTATTCATATTTACATTAAGTATGTATAATACGTCAAATAACTTTAGATAAATATTCGAGTAAATAGCTAAAAATAAATTTATATATTATATTAATCTAATAGGATAATAGTCAAATACATGTACCTATTTGTATATGATCATAAGAGTAGAATCACTCATTATTTATTAAGATTTGACAACTTAACGCTTGAAATGTTTAATACACTTAATATAATTAAGAAATTACTCCCATTTATAATGCTATAATGAAAGAGAGTATTACGATAATTAACAAACATAAAATATATTGACTATTGACTATTGGAAGTCCCTGTGTAGTGTTCAGACCTCAGAGTGGCTTGTATTTTATATAGTACTCATTTCCATCTCCGTTATCGTATAGTTATTATCGTGATAAATTGTACAGCGATAGCGTGATCATAAGTACATAATATATTATGTAGACTGTAGTTTATTCATTATATTATGGATGCTAAAATGAACTGTATTCTTATGTCAATCAATGACCTGAAATCCACACAAATTAATCAATGCGCATATAAATAATCAACTCTATAACTTTATAAATAACCCTCCATCATATATTTTTACTATAATTTTTATACATATTATACATATATAATATATATACTAAAATAGGCAATATCCAGACCCTGCAGATGAAATATTATGAATATTGATTCATTTTTCATTAAAATGTTGTCTCTTAATTATTTATAATGTTATATGTTACTTGTTATTTTTTTTAATTTACTTTTTTTTTTATTAGAAATCAAAAAGAAATGCTTATAATTTCACAAATGTAAAATAAATACAGTCTGGGTTCATCAGTCGATAAGTAAGCACGTCCGCTCATATGCGTTCCGTTATCTATCGTACGTTTCGTGTAGTGCGCGTTTCGTGTTAATCATCGCCAACAAGCGTTATGCAATAGTTAAATATTATTATCATGGACGACAAAGGCCCGAATATAGAAATACTCGTAAGCCCGCATAAAAAAAAATAACAACAAGTCTAGTGCAAAACGACATTTATCCTCCACGTCTTCGTCACCCAAGGTAGAGGAAAAAAAGACAAAAACTCAATTTATATCACCTAATCGATATGCAGTACTAGAAGTCAATGAAACACCCAACAACGATGTTTTTTCTTCGCCTAATAATGCTGCTGTTATCCAACAACAACAATCCCAATTATATAAAGACAAAAATGAAGACATTTATGACAAATCACCTGCCATTCACGTAAAAAATGTAAAGAACTTTAACATATTTACAAAAGAATTATCAGCCCTGACGGAGGTTAATGGATTTTACTGTAAGTCGACAAAGTATTTTCTAAAAATTTACCCCAAGGGACCCGACAATTTCAACACTATCGTTAATTTCCTTAACAAGAATCTCGAATATCATTCATTCGTGCCTTGTGCACGACCTTTCAGGGTCGTCATAAGAAATCTGCACCATACAACTCTCACTGACGATATTTCAGATGCCCTAGCTGATCTAGGCCACTCAGTTCAATATATAACAAACATCACAAAGAATAAAATACCTTTGCCACTTTTTGCCGTGAATCTTTACACAAATACAAACAACAGCAAGATCTTCGATATTTCTAATTTATTTAAAGTGAACCATGGACCTCTTCAGTGTCATAAATGCCAATCATTTGGACACAAAAAGAATTACTGCAAGTATAAGCCTCGTTGCGTTAAGTGCAGTGAAAATCACCCGTCTTTGGAATGCACTAAAGATCGCCTCTTTCCAGCTATATGTGCCTTATGTTCTGGGCCCCACACTTCTTCTTATAAAGGATGCCCAGTTTTCAAGAAAATGGACTCTATCACTCACAAATCAACCACAACAAAACGGATCCCGCCGATGCCTCCTACTCAAGTTTCCTCCATGCAACCTCGTTCTCATAAACGGACTTACGCCGATATCACGGCTAACCAGTTACCAGTCATATCATCAGAAAACCAAATAATAACTAAATTTTTCGATGGATTTAAAGCTATTATTAATCCATTAATATCACTTTTAACGTCAGTCCTAAATAAATGTTTATCTTCAATCACCTCGGTTCCCTAATTAATTTTATCTCCCCTCCTTGCATATCCACATTATACATCATCCTTATTATGTTCCACCTCACAATCAAAACCTATATATATATATATATATATAGTTAATTATTCTAATTAAATTTTATCATTATTCCACCTTTTATCTACCTATCGCATCTGTATGTTTGATTATTTTATATCGAATTTATTTAAAATAGCATTTAACCGTAACAATTTATCTATTGTAATATACTTCTGGTAATTATCGAACTATAATTGTGTAATGCAGAAAGCTCTAAAATAAAATATAAAAAAAAAATAAATAAATACAGTTTTGGCTTACCTATTTCCAGTAAGCTAAAAGCTTATTCTGGAGTTATGACATTTGCACACATAAAAATATATAATTAGGTACTTTCTTTTAATATTAATTACCTACATTAATTATTTAATAACATTGCTTTATTAAAATAGGAAATATTAAGAAAAAGTTTATACTTTAATTAAAAGCAAAACTCTAAAAATATATATTTGTATGATAAGCCTTTAATATTAATTGCTATACTTACATGTAATAATATTTCTTTTAAAATTATGAGGGATATAATTATAATAAGTCAGGTCTAGGTGATCTACAAATGCGAAATACGAAATGCATAGAGCATGGCCAAAAGATTTATTAATATAATATTTAACTAAAATCATATTTTCTGAATTATCTTTTATAACTATTATCGGTATATAAATGATCTATTTTATGTTGTTTGAAATTGAACATAATTGCTACTTTTTTATGTAATTATCTTAATGGCATAACCCCAAACTCTTTATAATTTGCAATGTTTATCGTTGTAATGAAAACTTATTCATGTAAATTCTTGCAATGTTATTTTGATTAATTAATAGACGATTTAATATATTATCTCGAAGGCCACTCCATACTAATAAACCGTACTGAAAATTGGATTTATATAGTGCAAAATAAACCGACCGCATTGTTTACATTGGAACAATTATTTTATTTTTGTTATAGACTGAATACCTGGGTTAACGTATTATGACAATATTATATAGCTCGAGTTTATTCTCGGCGAGTTCTCGTCAATAATATAAGTAGGTAGGTACTTTCTTGTTCAATCTACCTGAGCAGAAAGATGCCTCCGACCCTTCTGATGCTGCTGCACGAATTTAAATACAAGCTATCTCGTTTGGGTAAATCTACAGTTATACCACGTTTAATTATGGTAGAACTGTCTTCTCTCATATTGTTTCTACGATACTGAAATCTAAACGAAAACTTTGTTCACAATAATTGGCATATTCAGCTTCGTATAGCTAAATAAAACCGTTTTATTTTTAGCACGCTACTTATTCAGTTATTCAATGTTACCAATCCTTAATATTTCGCATTCAGTTGATAATTTTCTAGTTTGTATTCTATTCTATACAGCATACATACAATGTATGTATAAACAAATTATGCTACTTATGGATCACTATGATTTAAATTATATTAATAGGTTTGTCAAACCCATTTAATTTCTAAAAAAAATCATTAAATAACGCATTATATCAGAAAACTGAAGTCAGGTGACATTAATCAATTTACTATTTTCGTAGATGTACGGTGTCGGTACACTGTACACAGAACACGTACGTATATGTGGTATGCCGTATGTTATTTTAAAAACACAATAGGTACTCGCGTAATATCATTAAACGTTTTTTAAACAGTACCTATTTGTTTATAAACCAATTTATTTTTGCCAACAAATGTGTGTTACATTATTTGTTTTTATCCTTGAGTTGTTACGCTATAGTTTAAATATTTTCCTGCGCATTCATTATTTTATGCAAGTTGCAAGTACATAGTGATGTTTGTTCTGTTCCTTTCCTATTTTCATTGAATTGTTAACAAACCTTTCCGTTTCAAATATTTCGCTTACTACATTTGAAACTTGACATATTTATTTACGTTTGGATTTTTTAGTATAAGCTATAAGATGGACTTAACCTACATCTGTATAAATGTAATATGTAAATGACCACCGTATAGTCGAATGCATTTAAATATCTAATATTAGGTAATAATTTATATAGGTACCTATATAGAGGAGTGACTATCATTGTTTTGCAATGAATAATATGAAGATTTCTGAAAATGGATGAAAACATTAAGATTATATATTTATTTTATATTACGCGAGACTGTAGTGCACTTCATCTCGAATGAGTAAAGATAACAAATGTTTTTTTTTTTTTTTTTTAATTGAATTGGTCTCATCGTCCATTTAATCATAATATGGAAAGACTTCAGCGTATTAGGTACCCAACAATTAATTCAAAGACTGTGTGTCTTTTACCTATAAATAAAACAAACACTAATTTATTGACTACATTTTGCCTGCTGCATAGCACATTTATACATACTTTTCTATTATTAGACCGTATATTAAATTGTTTTCTTTTTACCAACTATTCAATATTATATAATGACAGTAATAATTAATTACGAAAAAACGATGAATAGCCAGAATAGTTAATGTAAAAAAAGGAAAGATATAGTAGGTATATAATATATATTATCATTGCTATGTTTTTTTAATTCAAATAATTTATTCTTTAATCTTTAATATACTTAATATGTTTACTTGAAAACGTATCAACATTTCAATAATTTAGTTCGTTTTTCATTTTCATAATCATTTTAACGATTTATGTGCAGAAAAATAATTCTGCGATTTCTAATTGAAAACAAAAAACAAAATGTAATTAATGGATTCATTTTATACTACCAAGTCATCATAAAAATGCCGTTGAAGAAAAAAATTACACCTACGTATATATAAAGTAATTGGCTATACACCGCTGTATACTCTATATCACTATAAAAGTGCATTATATAATAATTTATCGAGATAGTACTTTTTCGCAGCCAAATGTATTTCAATAATAATTGTTATGTCACATAATGCATATTACTTTCGGTGGTCTTATTTCAGTGTTCGGCATTCGGTCGATATTGCCATTTTCATTTTACCATTCGGTTGATGGTATTAAAAATGCTGTCTGTCTATATATATTATACACTATATATATATATATATATACGGTTCGCTCAGTACCTATCTCTATATACGTATATTATTCTTATGGTGAATTAGAATTGTAAATTAAAATTGCTGCAAGAACATCAGACCAAAATATGTTAGGAAAGTATTAAAAATTATATATAATATACGTTTAATGTATAAGGGGATTTATTAGAAATTTAAATTAGCTACATTTCTTTGCTATAGAATTTGACACCAACAATGCAAATATTTTTTTCATTTTCATTTTATTTTTCTTTATTTTTACCGTGACATTGTTTTTATATTATCACTAGTGTTACATAAACATAAAGTATTGTTTTAATACGTTATTTATTTTAGTGTCTAATAACATCTAGTTCCTGTATTTCCGTGTGTACAACGCGTTATGTGTAACTAACCTACGTTATCCATACTTGCGCCACTTAACAATTATAGTTCCGATTTCGGTAAGGTTTTGGTATCCCGAATCGGCCGCGTAGCATGTGCCTTACCCATTATAATATTGGTATTTACGTTATAAATGTTTTTAAACATATTGTGTATAAATTAAATATTTTATGTTTTTAAATCACAATTTGTGTACTGCACCAAATAAACATTAATAATGCTGCATACAGGCATGTCAAGCGTATTTTTAAGTAATTATTTCTCGTGTTACTTTAAATGTAGAGATATGTTATATAAATATATATATTATATTATGATGGATAATTATGATGATATCATACAAGTCATAATAATAATAATGAATAACGATATAATTTACACGCAGTAAGAATGTTTTAATTTTAAACTAACTTTATTTAAACATTTTTTGTTATTATAATTTTTTTTGCTCACTGCTCGGGTAGATGTATACCTATAGATACAACAGAAATTTGTTCATACATAATAAATTATCCTTAACGAGGGTAAAATATAAAATTGTTGCGCTTGACTATAGAACGAAAAATAATATGAAACTCAATATCATACACTCTGGCGAATAAAATAATAAATACCAAATGTTGGGTACTTCTACATTTCTATTCATCATACCTAATACCCTATACCTACACGGTTACGACTAGAAACCATTATTCTATTTTGATATTATTTGATTTGTGCTTATTTGTACTATAACAATATGGCTATATGAGTATTAATATTGTAATACGAACTATAAAATCACCCTTCTAACAAAACATAATGCTGCGTATGTACATACCTGCAAATTAAAATTTATAAAACCAAAATATAATGGCTGGCGACAAAATAACAAGCATATCCCTAACGCCCCTAATCACACCACCTATCTATATAGTAATTAGTAGTTGTAATACACAACAAGTTTACTCAAACAAATTACATGGATAGACGATAATGAACCAATTTCGATTATCATAAATATAAATGATGCTTTCACTAATAAGTAATAATAATAGTTAATATTTAACTAATATTTGTATAACAATAATCAAATGGCAGGGTCAAATTAAGGCTGCTTGTGGCATGTTTATATGTATCAAATTTCAGAAACTTTAGATTTGTTCAATAAGTACCATAAATATAAACAATAATAATATACTAACTTTGACTAGAAGACAACTTGACTAGATTCAAAAATTATTGAAATGTTGTACCAGCTAGAAAAATAAACAACTTAAGTACTCAAAACTAATAGCAAACAAATTCTTCAAATATAAAATGTATTGCTAAGCATGAAAATATTATTTAATTAATATTCTATTCTACATTTAAATGAAATAAACTATAAATGTATATTTTTACCTAAATACCATTGAAATATAATTCTATAAATATTAGGTACAATATTATATCAAAGTATAAGTTATATTGAATACCGATAGTAGGTAGGTATATAGTAGCACCTAATAAGATTTTCTAATAATTATTTTATAAAAAACGTAGTCATCATACCTATATATTACTCATATGATTTATTTAGTTATTACACAAAGCAATAAAATACAAATCACATGATACATAAAGTTCATTGATGCTATATCAGCTTTTTTGAAAATAATATTTAAATGTTCATTATTTCTTAGTCAGTTAGTTAAGTGTACCCATATACCTATTATTAAAAAACTATTATTGAAATATTTAATTATTATTAAAATTTAATAGCCATTCGTATAATATAACATTATTAACTATTATCTCATTTTATATGGCTTATTAAATTTCAATAATCCACACGACAAATAACTGCAGCTAAACATTCCGCTTTATACATGTTTTAAATTATTAAAAGTTATTATAATTATCTACTATTATACCGTTCATATTATTATTATTGTCATACTTCCTAATTATATATATTTTATTTTTGTTTTGTTGTCCATATACTTTTATGTTAATTTAAATAATCGTACAGTATCTATTGAGTTAAGCAGAAAATGCACAAATAATTATTATTGTTAACTCGTTCAATATGTATATAAATAATACCTAAATAGTTTAGTATTGTATAATCTGTTTATTATTTCATATAACAATTACCAAAAATTACTTGTTTTATTGTTTAGAATCTAAAGACCGGGTTTTCTGCATTAGCTGTAATTAAAACAAAATATCGATCAAAAGTGAACGTTGAGAAGGAGATGATAATAGCTATTTCCAAACTTGAGCCACGATTTGAACATATTATGAAGCATAAGCAAGCGCATCCATCTCACTAAAAATTTAGTAATAAGTAATATTGATTATTTAATATTATTGTTATTTTATTGAGTTATATTTCCTAAGACTAAACATAAAATATTTTGTTATATTTTTTTTTACAATAACTACTTATTTATAATTTTTTTATATATGTAATACGGTAAATAAATAATTAGTATAAAATATAAATTACATTCATATAAACATTGATTTTTTTGTCATTTTTAATTTGGGAGCCGTCAACATTTTGTGAAAACTCAAAGGAGCCTTGGGATGAAAAAGTTTGAATACCTCTGGTTTAGATTATGACTATGATAATATATTATAATGTATGAATTGTATTAATGGTCAAGCTGTATAATTATAGTAGTTACCTACTGAAAGCTCTAATAATAATAATAAATAAAAATAAAATAGGGCGCTCAAATATTTTCCAAATCGTAGTAGATAAAGAAATAGATATATCTACATCTAGGTATATCTATATTTATACCTATCTAGGTAGATATAGGTATATTAAACCAAAAACCAAGTTTAAGTGTACAATAAAATAAAATGTATTGTTTTGGAATTTTCAAAATCAGAGTCGTTTAAAGTTTAAATTGTTGTCATTAATACGTACCATATCATTAAAAAATTGTTTATAGTTTATAATAAAATATAACCATACAGCCCATATATATATATATATATATATATATATATATATATATGTTGATACCGGGACTTAGCCGTAAAGAACATTGTAAGTAGGTACCTACTCATAACACTATGTGTAATGATTATTTTCTAAAATATTTCTCAAGTAACTGTAACTGTACTATAACTATAACTGTAAAAGATGACCAACAAGGAGTTTGTACCACTTACCTACCTAATGAGTAATGATAATGAGAATAATTGCTGAGTGGATGGATTTTTTTTGAGACGGGACACAATTCGTGTACCCACCGGTATTCCAATGTGACACATCTCATCAAACGTACATTCGGAATCGAATGTGAGTTCAGATTGTTGATTAATATATTAATTATATTATATTATTTGAAAAAAAATAATTTGTACATTTAATTGGCACTATACACTTGTATCCAGATTACCTATATATCTACTATAAAGATTTCATTTTTATATTAGTAACGTGGTTCCTTAAATGAAAAACCATAATTTTAAATAATAAAAATTAATCTTATGAATAATTTCGGTACAGCGTATACATAGATAATGTTTAAAATAATGGCATTTTTAACTCAAAAATCAAATATAAAAGTATAAAACAGTTGATTGTAAATTTCGCCGTCAATAATGGTGTTTTCTTGGTATTGAGTGATTCGTATTTCTATTTACGTCGTATTTTTGCTTAATAAATATTAGCTAGACGTTTGGGCAGGTAACCATAATCGTCAACGTAAAATGCGCATTACAAAACTTCAAAACAATAAAATAAAATAAATAGATTTGTTATTATGTAGGTAATAACATTTCTTAATTTAAATGTTTAAACAATCTCATAAAATTTTCTAGGTAATAAGTAAATTTACTTATGTTTGCATCAACTACAAAATAGTTTTAAAAAAAATTAACAATGTATGCTTGAGGATGAAAAGTATTTGAAATACCAGCCGTCGGATCAGGTGATACACTGATATGAGCAATAATTATGCTTAATAGTTCAACACACAAAATTATGAAAAAAACAAAAATAATTAACAGTTAGCAGATATGTAACGTCAATCACTTAGTACCAGATAGTGCCTTAAAATGATCGATGTAGATCGAATTGTGACAGGCACCGGATATGAAAAAAATTATACTTATTAATATAATATTTCCTTACTACTAAATACTACTCCCTAAATATTCAATATTTGTTTAATTAATTTAAACTTCATCTTCATATCTTTAGTATACATACCAAATAAAATGTTGTCCAATGAAACTAATTTGTTCTGTGTATTTTTGTCAATAGTTTACCAAGCGTAGATCTCTACTGGGCTAACATGAAACAGAAATAATGGATTTACAAAGAACGCAGAGATGATAAGTGAATGAAAACAGTTATTTATTAGAAAATGTAAAAGTAAGGCTACATAAGCTTTGAAGTCAGTTCAAAATTATAAAAAGCTTTCGACACCCAAATGAAATTCTAAGTAATAAAACAATGTTCCAGGTTAGAATGCTACTAAAAATATACTTAGACATAAGTTTAGTACATCTAATTAAATTTATTTTTTAAGACAATAGATATAATAAATAATAATTTATTTATGAAATTTAATGTGTGCAACACACTTAACTTGTATCATTTTATAAGATATTAGATTAATAATTAAAAAATCTTGTATGAATACCGATGACAGTTAAAAATATGAATCCAATTTAAGAATAATTAAAACCATTTTAACCCGTATGATAGATTAGTAAGTTTCATAAACGACCACATAAATAAATCCTTTGGACGAAAATTGATCAAAATACTGTTGACATTCTATGGTCATTCACCAGTGTGACTCGTACAATGTTTTTCTTGGCTCTACTACATAGCAAATATTTGAACTATATACCTATTAACTCAGAGATTCCCAACCAGAGTGCCACGAAATTTATTTGGGGTGCTACCAAATTATTTGAAATATATTTTTATAAGAAAAAATGATTTTACTACTTTTGATGATACTACTTTAATTTCTTTTGTTTATACTTATGCACTGATTAATAAAACCGAAGTGGTCTATAGACTATATAGTATAGAGCAAGGGCCTAGGGTGCCTCCGGATTTTAGAAAATGACTAAGGGTGCCGTGAGTCAAAAAAGGTTGGGAACCTCTGTATTAACTATTAGTTAATAAGTCTATAACTTGGACATGAATCACATTGATAAAATAACCAGTAATATAACCAAAGTGACATTTATGATATAGATAAAACTGAACTCTTTATTAGAGTATTTACAATTATAAATAGGTATCTTAGTGTTTTTACCAGTATAAGCATGCAAAAGTTCACTTAGATTCTTATTCTACATCATATTTTTAAAAATTACAAGTTAAATAATAAGTAACATATTTAATTTAGATACCTAATATTTGTCAGGTAATTTAATCCTGTCATAATAAATTTCACTTATTAAAAATAACATTCTTAGATGATAATTTGAAATTCATGATAAGTGAAAGAAAGACAATGGCATTTTAAAAGCCATAAATAATACATAAATATAAAAAATTTACAATAAAAATGTTTATTAATTAAATCATAATTATTAACATAAAATGGATTGCTTCTTTACATTTATTCATCTATTTAGAAAAGATTTAAAATTATAGGAATTAAAAGTTTTAAGAAGCTTTTTCTAGCATACAATTGTTTTTAATCAACAGCAAAGTATAATTAAATAAATTTGTAACTAAAAATTACAAGTTATTGTTTAAGTTATATTTTCAAGGTACTTTTTGAGTCTAAATTACTGATTAAACAATTTATCTTATAAAAGCAATAATTGCATAATATTGATGCCATTTTTGTTAAGTAGTGATTCAACTCTAAGTGTTTAAAAATTAAATTACAAAATGTCAAGATAAAATAATAATGTAACTATTTTTATAAAGTTACTAATTTTTAGCTATTATATTATCAACATAGATGAAAATATACCATCGCTGAATGGTTTTAATTGGGAAAAACTTAAGCTTATGTTCACATTTATAAATGTGTTAGCAATTGTATACATTTAAATTAGGATTCATTAGTTATCTAAAGCAGTACATTAAAAAAATACAATAATACAGTAATCCAAGATTTAGGGTAAATAATGTTACTAAAATTAACGTAATACAAGTAAACTAAAGTAAAATAAACTAAAGTTATAAAAAGGGCATAACCTAAGTGAACATGATATAAAAAAAAAAAATACAAAATAATACTGATGTCTTGAGTTACTTAAAAATAATTGATGTATGATATTTGTCCATCACAGACCTATAATTAAATGTAAGGAAATCATAATAAAACGTCATGATTGAACTTAAAATTAAGAATTTAGGAAGATGTCATGGCATTTGATTATTCAGTCAAAAGCAGATTTCCTAGAGAATGAAGCCAAAGAAGACATTTCTGTAGGTTCTGTAGGAAGACGGCTAAATTCAATTGTATCACTGGCACTGTTGTTTACATCTAAAGAAAAAAAATCATAATTTTAATTAAAAATAAATTAAATGAAAAGCATAACGTCAATCGAGCTATTACAACATATCCACAAACAATTTTTGTTAACCATTTACCAACTAGAAACAGTTTAATTTAAATTTTAAGAATACTATAAAATGTATATAAATATTTAATTAAAATGTGTTCGATATGGATAGATTTCATGCTCATTAGTTGGGATATTTAAAAAAAATTGATAAAGAGCCTTGCATAATAAATAAAATTTTCAATATAAATAAATGTTGTTAAATGATTTCAGATAATACATTGATAGTTTCAATGTTATACACCTTTTTATTTTTAAGTATGTACATTTATATTTCATGAAACACATTTATTAGTATACTTAAGGTATTGAAATTAAGATTGAAAAATTACTAAAAACAACACTAATTATATAAATATATACTGCTGGTAAATAAAGATTAAATAATGCATTTTTAACACAAAATTACCAATTTCAGAAGGCCAATGCTTGTGAGAAGGAGAATATAGCACAATCAGAGCAAATATATATATATTCCACATTCCATATACACCAACCAAAAACGCAGATGCATAATTGAGATTATTAGTTTCATTCCATTTCCAATGTCCTTCTGATGCCTAATTCACATAAATAAAACATAAGTTTGTTTACAATACAATGTGATTCTATAAAATCAATTAATTATTATTTACCTGGCCCATTATGAATCCAATTACAGTTAAAGCTGCACACAATAGTGTGGCTATCATTAGAAATTTAAATCTGTAAAAAATGCCTTCGTAATGTAACCTTCTGGCATTAGACATAGATGGCAATGCAGATCTTCGAGCGCTGATATTACAGAACACTTTCCATATCATAAATGATAAAAAGAAAAAGTATAATACACCCGATATTGCAGCTAGTATAATAAAACTTAACTGAAATTTTCTAGGTTAAAGAAAATTATTAACTTATAACAATTAACATTAAAAAAAAAAAAAAAAAATGTAAAATAAAAAAGGATACAGCTAAATTGGTTCCTGTGTTAGTCGCCCAGATAGAATAAAAGGGATTCTTTAAATGTGCTCCTCTTTCACACATGTCGAAAACAAACAAAGAAATACAACCAACTGCAACAGCACTTAAATGTTTCCAATATGCACGTAGATTTTTTTGATGACAATCCTATAATTATAAAATTCAAATATTGTATTACAAATAATAATAGTTTAATGAAATAATTATAAGTCTACACTTTTAATACTAAAATAAGCTACAATGTAAATTTTGATGTTGATAAAATTATTAAATTATAGAAATATATAATATGATAATGAATGATTATTAATTTTATTCAAAATTAAATTCTTATACAGCAAAATATTATAAGAATTTTTTATTAACAAAAAAAAATTTATAATATACATTAATTATTTAAATTATAAAAACAGAATAAAGATACGAAAAAATTATATTTACCTGAATCTATAGAAGAACCATTTGAATTGAACATACATGAAACAAAATTATTATTTAGTACATTTATTACATTTAATATATGCATGTATTATTTCAGCAATTATTAATATTTTATATTGAACCAATACTTACCATGAGATGTTCACCAGCAAAAATCAACCAAAATGAAAGTAATGCAGCATAAAATATTCCTTGGCGTATGTCTTGAAGAAGCAACATGAATGGCATATCATAATATAATGTCAAAAATTCAACAGGAACTAAAATGAGAAAATTGCAAAAATTAAACAAAATGTATCATAAAATATACAATATGGTATGTCTATAATACTTCAATAATTTACAATATTAATGTTATTTTATAATATATGTATATTGCCCATAAATTTAGATACTCAATAAAATGTGTAGATGGAAAAAAATTATTTTATATTAAATTTAAAAAAAATATCTTTTATCTGATGATTAGATTTAAGAGATTATCGATATAAATAATTAAAATTACATGTTAAACACTTACAATAATGTTTAATAATAAATAAAATTGTACAAAATATAAAATCGTTGCAACTGTATAATTTTCAAACCAATAATTTTAGATTCGAGACCAATATTTCAACTTTCTATAAACATACTGTATATGAAAAAATGTTAACAAAAATTAATAATTTAAATATATGAATTCAAACGGAAAGGATGTACATTTTTGTCAAAATAAAATTTTGTATGAGTTAATTTACTAATTATATTTTGTTAACTTATAACAAAATATGACTTGATGAAAAACAAATAATTTGATAATATTTTCTATCATAAAATAATCATTGACCATATCCACATATAGTTAAGTGTTTAATTAAATGATTTGAGTTGATACATTTATAAAAAGTATTCAAAAACACTAAGTGCCATAAAATCAATAGCAGTGACTAAAGATTTATAACATAAATATTATAATTCAGAATGTCAGAATATATTATAATAAAATAATTAAATTTTATTGTAATACAATAATTGCACATTATATTTATACTTTAGTACTGTACTTCGTTATGAATTAATTAAATAAAAAGTATTAATTGTTAAAAATGTCGAGTAATTTTTGAATAAATTCTTCAATTATAAAATTAATTTAATTTTGGACTAAGAATTTTCATCACTGATTTACATCTTTGAATTCCTAGTGTTATAGAAATTGACATTGGATAGTATAAATCTAACTTTTAGATATAAGTTTACTCTCAAAGAATTTTATGTTCTTAAAATATATCTTTGAACAATATAAAATTAATTAGTTAGAAAATATCATGCTAGAAAATTGATTTTATTAAATTGTGAAATATGAAACAAGCAGTAACTGAAATAAAATACATATTTAATTGAATTATTTAAAAGTTTAAAAAAAAACTATTGAAAAAATAAGAGATTTAAATAATGATTGAGTAATAATATTCATAAAAGAAAACTTGAATCATGAAAAATATAATAAAGATTGAAACATTGGGTGTTAATATTAAAAGTTCTTTTAAATAATGTATCAATATGATCAACCATAATATTAATCAATTCTGCTCTTATGCATATTATTTATTTATTTATTTTTTTGCAGAAAAGGTAAAATATTAATCTTAAAAATAATTAAAAGCATTTTAGTCTTTCTACTGTGCATAAAATATTAACATATAATATATAGTAATTCATAATAACAAATGTTTTTATTGGTATATAATATATATTGATGTATTACAATTTAAAAATTATTGTAAATAATTATATTCATTGGAGAAATAAACATACAACATAATCTAAACACTTATAACATGTACCTAAAGTAATAATTTTCCTAATCAAAATAACTACATAAATATCACTTACGATTTAAAAGTGTAAGTGCAAATCCAATTGTCATTAACATTTTTTCTAGTAAAACTGGTTTACGTGCTAACAGGTGAACTCTATTCCAAAACCATATCATAATTGCAACAATAAATGGGAAAAATATTGTTTTCATGTAAAGCCATACACTGGTAAAGCCACCATTTTGATTAATGACCTTCAATAATAAAACAACAATATATAAATTTTAAATTAATTGATTTCTTAGATAAATTGATGATTAAAAATAAAATTAAAATTTGTAACAATAATACCAAGTGAATTGGCAATTTATTCTATTATCAGTTAATTACATATAACTAGTACCTTAGATATTTCTTAAAACAATATTTCTACTAGAACATATTTGTTAAAATTAAAAAATTATTGTAACATTAGTTATTTTAAACACTTAGATACGTATTCCTTCAACAATTTTACTCTTGATTCAAAATAAAGTTAAATTCTTACCACAAGCCAAACATCCTTTAAATGTCCTAAACCAATGTTTACTCCTTTCTGGTCATCAACTGGAATTTTTATATTGATTAAATAATAATCATGATGCAATGATCCTAGCTCGAAGAGTGGTACTAATCCACATTGATAATTATGACCATCAATATTCTAAAATGAAAAAAATTTAATAGTATAATTCATAGATAAGAATTCAAATTCATTTTTTACCTCTTCTGAAACACAATCTAAAGTACGTTTTTCAATAGAAGCAGCATACAATTTCCAGTCACCATCTTGGTCTCCTTCATTACTATAACCAAGCTTGGCATCCAATGTTAATTGAAGATTACGTTCTAAAAGATGAATATTAAATATGTATGATTATAATCAAAAAAAAAAAAAAAAAACCAAGAAACAAAATTAAAAATTAAAATCAAAACTTATTTGATTGTTTTACTTTTAAGTAATCAACCACAATAATTATTAATATTTAACATTGGTATTTAGTAGTATTTAACAACAATCAACTGCATAGTAAAACATTATATTTGAATTTGTTTGAATTCAAACTGATACAACTATAAATTATGAAATAAAACTTGAAAATAGATTTATGGTTATTTTTATATTTTACATCAGTTTCATTTTTTTTTTTTTTTTTTTTGTTATACTAAAATTAATATTATTAAATTAGATAGTAAAAATAAGAATCCAAAAGGAATTTAAGCAATGAAGTGATAAAAATACTAGTGCAATTATTTTAATAATTATGAAGTACAATACATACTCCCTTATTTAGAATAATAGTTGTAGGTATGTTTATATTTAAGAAAATAAAAAGACCAATTATTTGAAAATATATGTTAAATAGATGAACAATAATTATACGATCAAAATATTATATACTGTAATCATACCCATTTTGGTACCCGAATGATACTCAATGTCAAAGTTAAGTACACCAATAAGATTCTGTTGCCAACGCGAGTAATCTAATTTCAAGCCATCTCGTGGAGTAGGAATCTAAATGATAAAATTGATACAACGGTTGATTAATGGATAACTAAAAAGCCGGGGATTTTCAATAAATTCAAGCATACCTGGAAGGTAAACACAATGTCGTTAGCCATTGAATTAGCTGCCGGATTATCTTTGAAGACATCCAGGTGGTGCGAGAAACACTTGCCGTTGCCTCTGATGTACGACCAAGGGTTGCTATCATTGTACAAGCACTTGGATGCCAAAACCATCTCGGTAGCGGACGGCGGAGGAGCTGCGAACGGGAGACAAATGAGTATACTTATTTAATATCAGGACGGGATCGTGGCAAGGCGGGACGGCAGTCGAGTGACAACTTACCTATGAGTCCGCCGATCAAAAAACTGGCCAACTGGCAAAACAGCAACGACGACACGAGCACAAACAGCTTCTTGCCGCTCAGATTCTCCAATATGACGCCGCCGGCCATCTTGTGTCGGGGCCTCGAGGATATATATGTGTGTGTGTATGTGTGTGTGCGTGTGTATATTATAAATATACAACGTAATGTCGAACGGAAGAGTGTTCAACAATTGGCCGACGAACACGAAGCGGATACGCGCACGGACGATGGGAGAACGTGTGGTGACAACGCGTCGTGCCGAACGCCGCCGTGGAAAATTCGGACAAACAAACGCCGTGCGGCCGACGATTATTGGCGGTGTCGCGCTCGTCCGTGATAACGGCGTTTTTGTGCGCAAACCGCGGACAGGACAAACAAAACGGATATGATAAGCCGAGACAATGGCAAGGACGCGTCGGAAAACCGAGAACCGGCGCACCGGTTGCCTCCACGGGAGCGAGTGGCGATCGCCTCCATAGCACCACGCGGACCACCGTGCACCCGCTTCAAGGTTAACCATAGATAAATGTAATGCGTTGAAGACGGTACGTTAACCTGGGTACGGCGTTCGTTTCACATTTTCGGATTTCCCGTCGAATCATTAAAAGTTGCGCCAACGCGTGCGGACGCAAAACACATTGTCATTAGTCATTTATTTGTTATGATGCGGTTTTCAATGTCGAAAATATTCTGATTTTTGTCCGGACACTCTTTCTTTTTTTTTACTAGATCAAACGTTACACACCTACACAGCGTTCCGATCTCCGAGTACAGGTGAGTCGCCTTCAGTATACATTCAACGCGTATTTTACTTCAAATCCGAATCGTTTCCATTTGGAATCGTGGCGCTGCGAAATAATCGTTCTTACGATTATTATTTAAACATGTCATTTTTACTCTTTCTCTCTCTTTCTTGTGTATCATTAAATTGTATGTATTAAATGATGTTTTATTGTACTCAAACAAATGATATTTACCAAAATTCTATACTATATATCCAGTTTAATAACTAAGGCCCAATTTTGTTTTGCAAAACATATTGTTGAGTATACCTACACATACTTATGCACCCAAAATATGCAAAACAAATTACAAATTAATTTTATAACATTGTATAAACTATTATAATTTACTATTATTTACAAATTAGGTACAAATTATTATTAATCTATTATTTTAATGCAAAATTCACAACAGAAATATAGATTTTCGCCTAAACAATTTTATACCATGTCCATCTTTCTGTTTACTTATTGTAAGTGACTGGGAACCTCTAGTGCTCTAAAGCAATCTTTAATCACATTTTTTGGTATCATTGATCATTAACAGTTCATTAAATTGGTGAAATTGTATTAAATGTGGAACTATTTTTAACTATTTATTATATATATTTAACTATATCATACTTTGTTCTCAATCCAACAATGATTTAAAATTAATATTTCCAGAACTTAATTCTAATTTATTAGTTACCACATAAAAAATATGACTGAATAAAGTAGGTAGTCTTATTATATTAATATTTTGTTGTAAAAGGATTGTTATTTTTGTAAAACTTAATACCTATTAAAATATAAATGTTGTGAAAATCAATTTTTTAACATTAATTTTTTTTAGTAATTAAATTAATTTATTCTATATTTTTATTGCTTGATATTTTAAATAACAACAATAAAATAGTATTTTAGATTACATCATTTCTTACCTTACAATTAAATATCCTAATTTCCAATTTAAAATAATTTCTTACATGGTATAATTTAATGGTGGCTCATTAGTTTTCAAAATTGTTTTTCTACATTTAAATCTTATATTGGGATATTCAGAATAAACAATAACAATCGACAGCACAAACAATATTTAGCAATTAACACTGTAGTTTTCCTTATTATTTATAAACCTATAATTTATATTAAAGTCTATTATTCTTGTTGGTGTTTACATTTCATTTGTCATTGAATTAAATAATTAAAATTATTAAATATATTCATGGAAAATTGTATGTTATATAATAGGTTTTCAATTTGGAATAAACTATATCTAAAACTGTTGGAAGCTACTATGGCACCAAAAAAAAAAACTCAAAAAAGAGGAATGAAAGGTCATGGTAAAAACATATCAAAGAAAAAAGAACCAAAATCCTGTAAATCTCCATCACCTAATACTGAAACGCCACCTCCACTACCAATTGAGCAAAATAATATGGCTGTTCGAGAAATTTCATTAACTAAACTCAAAACTTTAAACTTACAAAATGATCCAACACTGAAATCACTGAAAGTGTTATTGAAGGACCGTGAAAAAAATTCTAAAGGTGTATTGACAGATGAAGATTTGGATCGAACTCAATGGTATCTTGAATATTTGATGAGCTCTATAATGTTCCGCAAAATAACAATTCAAAATGACCTCGCTTCATTAAAATCATTACAGCCAACTAGTTCTAAAGGTCCATCTACAAATGATTCTTATATTTCTGTAACCAGACCAAGAGCTGTTGAAACCGCACCAATTATTCATGAGGTTCGTCCAATTAAATCCACTGAAAAACCAAGAAAAAACCAAGAAAAACTTGAATCTGATCACAAATTTTGGTCCCTGGTTAAACCGTATTTAGCACATGTGAATAAGGAAAGTCTCAAATGGTTAGAAGAATTAGTTTTGTCCTACGAAAACAGTGAAAATCTATACAACATACCACCTTTGGGTGAACATTATTCAAAAGACTGGACCCAAAAAGAGTTGAAAAAGCAAAACGACCAGTCATTACGTTTTCAACCACCTAAAAAGAAGCCTGTGCAAGTATTGCCTAATGTTGAAGAACTTGTCAAAAAAATTAATCATATTACTCATAATGATGATTTCTTTCGACAAATTTATCAAAGAGTAGCTTCAGCTCTTTTAGAACATTCAAGCATGTCATTAAACGACATTGAAGAAAAACTTTTAAATTATGAAAATAACAAAGACAAATTAACTGAAATGAGCAACACTTGTAAAGAGTTTTATACTGATCAAAATTTTGAAAAACCATCTCATACATCTGGATCAATGGATGTCAATTTCAAACCGGTTCCTCCAACTACAGGATCTTCTTTGTATGTTAAATCTGATGGAGACAATGATGAAGTTGCAGATGAAATAAACAAATGTAATATTGCATTATCTGAGTTACAAAAAGTCAACAAAAATAGCTTGACTAATTTACTGAAAAGATGCCGTGAAGATTATTCTCAGCAAATGACATACAAAAATATTAAAAAAGTGGAAAATGAGATTTTAAACTTCAAAAGGCAGCCAAATATATTACTATCAAATGATGAAAAAATTGCCCAATTTACCAAAGAAAATGATGAGATGGAGCTATTAATTTGCAAGCGCAACAAATTCCTAACTCAGTTGCAGTTTAAAAAACAAGAACCTGATAAATATATTGGCCAATTTTTTTCGGATGATTCAGAATCAAGCGATGAAGAAACTAACGAATATCAAGAACATTTTGGAAACAGATGATGAATTATAGTATTAGACTGAAGAAAATGTTGGAATATTAGTAAAGTATAATACAACCACCTATTACTCTTAATTGTATTGATTGATAATACGTTTTTATCTAGTAACTATTTTTGATATTTTAAGACAAATTCTCATATAAGCGTAACATATAACTTATTTTTATTAACACATTCCAAAATTAAGATTTAACGTTTTTTAGTTTAATTTAGTAAAATTCAACATATAAATAATTTATTCAAAAAAAATCAGAACAATAGAATATATATAACATGATAATATTGTCTTAATCTTTTGAGATTAATTAATTACAAGTTCATTTATATTATTGATGTTCATCCATGTTTTATTTGATTAACCATTTCACATAACTTATTTTTATTAATTTAATGTTGTTGCTGTTTTAATATGTTTTAATTTTAATTTATTTTCCCATTTAATACATACCTATTTATCACTTTATTTATATGTATTATAGGATTAAAAGTTGAGTTGAAATTTACATAAATGTATAATTTGTTTAAATAAAAACTTTTCGTGTTATTTATTTCATATTACAAATTATGTTATGTATTATACATTTATACCTATATTTATTTAATTTAATTGTTTATTTTCAGTTTATATTTTTTATGTGTTTCCAAGTTCATAGTTTTTGTCAAGTAATGAAAAAAAGTTTTGCAAGTTTAATCAATGTATTAATGTTTTTTATAAAATATATCAAATTCATGCTTAAATTAACTATTGAGTATTATGTGTATTTTTTAATTAAACCAATTTTAAATTTATTTATGTTTATTAAGTTTGATGTCCACTGAATTATTTTTTATGACTTGGTAAGTACTGTCTTTTCGTTCAATACCTATTGAATTTTTTTTTTTTTTAGTGCATTTTCATTATACTTTGTTCTTTATTTATCTATAACCTATAATTCCTATAGTGGTAACAATAATAATGACAAATTCATCTAATTGTAATACTTTTTAAGTTACTCTGTTTACAAAGAGTAAACTATGAGTATATCCTGCTAATTTGATAAAAATATTTAAGCATTTCAAATTTAAATATTTCAATTGACTCAAAAGTTTAGTCGTTGGCATATTTTTAACTTTTACTTTATTATATATATAAATATTTATAATTATGAAATTATTGACATTAAAATTTTAGTTTCAAATTTATATTTTTTAAATAGTTAAAGGCCTTCGGTTTTAGAATATCTAATAAAAATTATTTAAAATATATTTTGAGTATTATAAAATAACATTCCTTTTTTTTAATATTAACTTTCAATAAATTAAAAACATTGATCAATTATGCATAAGTATAAAACAAATTATATTTTATAACTTGCATTTGTGATTTACTTTTAATGTTTAATTTTTCATTGTAATATAATTTTAAAAATGACAAGGAGACTCCTAAATTGGGTAAATGACATTGTTATACGGGTCCTTTAAATTTGAAACTAATTGCTTTTGAAAAGAAACAATTCCAAGTGAAAGAGGTCCGGTGGATCAATTTAATATATTTGTAGAAATTAATGATATAGTAGTAGAACCAAATTTCATTATAAAGTAAGTTTAACTTTTAATCGGCCAGTGTACATAAAAATGTCAAAAACTTTTACGTGACTATAAAATGTTAATAATATAAAGTGTCAAGTGAATGTTTTGGAGTCTATTTTTTACATTTTCACACCGTTTTTCTTCATTATTTAGAAAACGAGAGAAAATCAAAGTATGACCTCCCAAATTTATGAACTAAACGAAATTCCCTATTAGAAAAGTATTTATGTAATAATTTGACATGTTGGTAGTCCATGAGTAGCCTAAACATATACAGTATCAGACGACAAAAAGAGATGGCAGGTGGGATACGTAAATCCCATGTCGGTGTCAACCTTAAATTGTACCAGATTGAAGGAGCTAAAGCTCGTAATAATTACTAATTTAAGTACCTTTTAATTTCATGAAATGTAAAACTTTAGTTTCATGAAACCATTCAATTGAAAATCAAATAAATACGCACACTAGGTTTCATGAAACAAAAACTTGTAATTTTGGTTTCATATATAAATAATAATTAATAATATTATCATGGTTCATGTTATTTATGTTATATTTATCATATTTTAGTAATAGATATATATATATATATATATATATATATATATATATATACTATAGTACTATTAGTACTATACACTGTAGTATATTATACAGCATAGTAACAATAGTATTTATCATACTAATTTAATAGTGTTTTTATATACGATATATCCCCATAAAACCCCATTTAAAGATATTAATTCCTTTGCAACTACATAGCTACTATGCTGTTTATCTTTTAAAAGTGGATGAATTCAATACCTACGTTTCCTTTTCTTGTTACGAAGCCACCAATATAACTATAACATTAACACATCTTCATCATCAGACGACATTGTCGAAACTATACATTTTTTTGTTTCACCGGTGTACATAAATATGAAATTAGTTTCATGAAATCTTCAGTGTGCAGCCTTACTGTAACCACTAACGAGGGTCGGATTTCGATGGGGGTGGGCCTCTACTCAATGGGATTTTTTTGAATCCAAGTATAAAACACAATGTAATATACGCAAAGTGGATTTGAATCACAAATTGAATAGAAATGTTCGATATTGTTACCTATACATTTATATTTATGTATAATAAATGTTATTATTAATGACTAATAATATATTTATTTATTATAAATGTACACAATACAAGTGAGTAGCTAGCTTATAAATATATAGGTACATTTAAAATTTCGGAATTGTAGGGTAGGATAAACCCTACTGAATGATGTTGGTAATTTGGTATGGTTTATTTGATAAAAAGTTACGAATAAACACATTTAACATGAGTAATCGAAAAATGACATCTACTTATAAGTCCCACATTCATAATTTCGTTCCTGACAGTAATCCGCAGACCGCCATTATTATTGAATGAAAATTCCACCTTCGTGTTATCAACTTTTAAACATCAACCTTCTATAACAGAAGTGTGTGACAACTCACTGAAGTGTTATCAACATTCGATATTTTATGTCTGATGATTAACTGGAAATTTTCAGCTACACATTTTGTAAATCAAATATCAATTGGCCTTCTTCTCCAGATAGTTTCATTATTATTTTATGGAACAACCTTGTTTGAAATACCTAATCACAATCGAATCTGATCTAGCAACGATTAATGTCCTATGGTTTGTACATGGCTATAGTATTTTCAAGAAAAACAACTGATAAATCATTCTTCTTTTCAAGTTTATTAAATTCACTAGTAAAGTGTAAACTTCTCAATTTCATCACATATAACTGTTTTAAATTAATTATCATTGCATGTTGATTAGTGTCATACATGAATTTACCCTCTCGTATGTCTTTATAATACTTGAATATTATTATTCGCTAAACTTAAGTACTTCAACTGCATTCATTTATTCAATTTAGTTTAGACATACTTTATGTCATTATCGTTATAATCTATAGTATTAACCACCTTGATTTCTAGTTCTTACCGAAGTTTGAATGAAAACATTATTAATTGCTCTAATTAAGGTCGCTTTTCTGTTTTACTGAAACATTTTAATTGACTGGAGCTATTTATCAGGAAAATAATATTATTTTAAACACTAATAAGTACAATATTAGTTTTCTATTTGATATGTTTTAGTAATAAAATAATTGAAAATATCAATACTAGTAGCACTAGTTAAAGAATTCATTCCAACTTTTAATTCTAACTTATTAATTATTTATATTCTAATTTAAAGGTTACCGTTTTTATATGTTTATTAGCTTATTAATACATATATTTGATTATAGCTCAGAGCTAATACATACACCAGAGTAATATATGATACTAAGTTGATTAATTTCATATACCTTTATTTACCTACCCATTTTAAGAAAACTTTAAATACTATTTAAACAAATCCATCAGTTATTTGAGAATGATTAATTTTATTATTTACAGTTATTCATAATATATTTTAAGAAATGATGAATATTTAATTTATCAACTATACAAAGTATCCAAGAAACATGTATCATGCTAAGCACTTCATAAAGAGTCAAACCAATATACTTCTGCGAACAAATATTTATGAAGCAAGTCATTGTATTATAAATGCACTATATCTCTATAATATTTCTAATTATATGTTATAAATTATATATGTTTCAATATTGATGATCTAATGTTTAAATTTTAGAATTTATTGAAAAATCGCTTCAGGATTTTGTCAGTGAATCATAAGAAAAGTATAAATGGAACAAAAAGCAAATCTACAGTAGCTAAATTAACAAGTAATAAAGAAGGTATTAAAGAACATAATTATGCATCTGAATTGCGCGGTAAGTATATTGTAAACAATTAATTATGTTTCGGTTTATTTATTTTAATATTTAACATTATATTTTGACCTATTGTAGATTTTTCAAATGCTAATATATACACGTCTCGGACTCATACTTGTGGTCAACTACGGGCTGAAGATTCTGAAAAATTAGTTATTCTATGTGGCTGGTTAGAACATGTACGATTAAATCGTTTTATTATTTTGAGAGACGCGTATGGTTCAACACAACTCATTATTCCTGAAAACGCAAGTATTAATTCTGTTTCCTTATTAAAGTAAAAAAAAATTATGAGTATTTTTTATCTAGGTTCTGAGTTGAAAAATTTTACTAAGAAATTACCTCTCGAGTCAGTGTTGATGTGCTATGGTAGTGTAAAATTAAGGCCTGTTGATGAAATTAATAAGGTAAATTACTATCACTCTCAAATGCCTAGAAATTCCAAAACAATTTTATTTTATTTAGTAACAAAATTTTTAGAATCTAGCTACAGGATCAATCGAAGTTATTGTTGACAATCTTGTTTTGCTTAATTCTGTTAACACCAAGATACCTTTTCAAATACGAATGTTTAAAAAGGTAAGCGTAACAATTGTATTTCACTAAACAGTTCTTATTAAAATTAAAACTTTAATTACAGGCCAATGAATCATTAAGGTTAAAATATCGCTATGTTGATCTGCGATTCCCTGAGATGCAGTATAATTTACGTTTGAGATCAAAGTTGTTGATGAAAATGAGAGAGTTCTTAATTAACCATCGTGAGTTTGTTGAAGTAGAAACACCGACATTGTTCAAAAAGACTCCTGGTGTAATTATTTTTTATCTAATCATTCTATTTACATTAAATATATCAGAATGAATGTTGCTTTTAGGGTGCCCAAGAATTCATTGTACCAACCCATGAAAAAGGAAAATGTTATTCATTAGTTCAAAGTCCACAACAATTAAAACAGATGTTAATGGTTGGTTCTGTGGATAGATATTTTCAAGTAGCAAAATGTTACAGAGATGAAGGTGCTAAATCAGACCGACAGCCAGAGTTCACTCAAGTTAATAAATATTAACACTGCCTTTAATTAATTTAATCTATTAAAATATATTCTGAATTAGTTGGATATTGAAATTTCATTTACCGATCAAAGTGGAGTTATGTTGCTGATTGAAGAATTGTTATCTTTTATTTGGCCACCAGAATTGGGTAAAATCCAAACACCATTCCCTCGATTGTCTTATGAAGTAGCAATGCAAACTTATGGTAGTGATAAACCAGATATCGGATGCAGTACAAAAGTAATTACAATGCTTTTTTTGATTTATATAATTCAACATCTACATTTTTTTTATGTAAGAATATATTGAAAAATACTTTGGTTTAGGTATTCATTTTTATTATATTTTTTTATAAACTTTTTCACCTTAACTTTTAATATATAATTTATTAATTTTATAACTTACGGTTTATGTACCAATAGTAAACATAATGTAATATGTACATGTTATTGAGTATCTAATTATTTAATCAAAGCATTTTGCTTAACTTGGTGGACAAATTATTATGGCACACAAGTAAACAATTAAATCATTTTTTTTACCACTATCTTACTTGATTAACATTGAATAAAAATTAAAGATATAGTCCAACTTATCAATTTCAAATGTGATAATATACTATGAAGTTAAATATTTATTATCATTAATATGACATTTTTAAAATGAGTTTTGGACCTTATTGTTTTATTTATTCTGATTGATTACTAAGTTTCTATTTTGTTCTTTACCTATATATTTCAAAATTATATCCTTTTATTTTAATTTCATCTTTGAAATTACAAATAACATTAATAGTAATTCTTATTATAAATTATTAACTAAAATATGATATAATGTCAAATATATATTTGATTGTTGTTTAGATTTCCAATTGGACCACTTTTATACCAAATTCATCAAATGAAGTGTTTGCCCTTGTTCTAAAAAACCCAGAAAATAATATGTCAAATAAACAAATCAATGATTTAAAGACTTCAATTTCTACCAATTATCCAGATGTTAAATTTAGTTTAATAAATATAAAATCACTTGAAACTTTTAAAGAAAGTCTACCAAAAGTTATTCCAGGAATTAATGTTTCTGCTGTAGTAGATGCAGATAATATATCCGAACATAGTTTAGTCGCAATCGCTAGGGGTCCAAAGTATAAAGCTGTAAGTTTTAAATAGTTAAAATTATTTCTTTTAGTTTGATTTTTTTTTTCATATTGTACAATTTCAGCTATCAGTTTTGGGTAAAATTAATGAGCATTTCAAAGTGGCTAATTCTAGTGATGAACCTTGGCGTTTCGTTTGGATAGTCAACTTTCCATTATTTGAAATGGAGTCTAATTCTATTCAATCAGTTCATCATCCATTCACACAACCACAAACAGAAATCACTTCCAGCAATTTGTTAGAAGTAGGTACTTAAATTTAAACGTTTGTCTGTATGTTCTTCTTGTCTTACTACATTTTGTCATATGAAATAATTTTGTTGCTACTGATTTAATATATAATAATTTTGATTAACAATTTATTATTATTATTATTATTATTATTATATGTTTACTATCTATTTCTAACATTTAGTTAGAATTAGGATTATTTATAATAATTATAAGCATATTTTTTTTTAATACTTTTTAAACATATACTACCATGATTATTGTATACTATACAATTTAATTCATATTTTTATTAAAAATTGTTTCTTAATACAATAGTAATTGGAATTCCTTTTGTAGGTCAAAGGTTATCATTATGATTTGGTCTTGAATGGCAGTGAGATTGGAGGTGGTTCTATTCGTATACATGATGCTAAATTACAAACAAAAGTAATCGAATCCATATTAAAATTACCTATAGAGACCATGTCTCATTTAGTTGAAGCATTGAAGTCTGGTTGTCCTCCACACGGCGGCATAGCTTTGGGTGAAAATATTACTTAATTCTGAATTAGTAGTGATCATAAACTAACAACTAATAAATATATTTTAATTTTTAGGTATTGATAGATTACTATCAATTTTATGCAACACAGACAGCATTCGTGATGTAATTGCTTTTCCTAAAACTTTTGAAGGAAAAGATCTTTTAACTGGAGCCCCATCAGAAATTACCAAGAAAGATATGAAAAGATATAATTTAAATTTTGTTAATACAAAAGATAAATAACTAGTAATAAATATAAGTATATTGATTGACTGATTAAAATTGAATTCTTTAGAATTGATTATTTTGCTCACATTTATATAACTAACATGATTTTACCATGTATCACACACATCTACATTTATACTTTCATAGTTTTTAAAATCAGTTATAACATTTTCTTGAACAGTCAGTTGCTCGATACATCCTCGAAAATTACCCTCAAATAAATCTTGTCTATCGTTTAAAAAGTACTTTTCTTCTGGAACACCGCCTGTAATAATAATTTAAATATAAATCTTTAACAATATTTTTAATTATATTTTTTATTACCTAAATAAATTATGTTTTCATTCAAATTGAACGATTCTACGTTGTGGTGATATGGATCCGATATCCAATCGTCTAATTCTAATGTTATATCTGATTTTGTGACATTCAATCTCACCATATGCCATTTGTTATTTGTTATATTTGACAGTGGTGCTGTCAGTTTATTTGGTATCTTATACTTTTGAGCCCAAGTCGCTGTCAATAATCCATTAATTATACCTAAACCCAAGTACCACTCCTCCTTAAAATAATAAATAAAATTATAGGTTTAATAATTTAATATTTATGAATATGTAACTGCGCTTATGCTACCTGTGACGTCCAAATAAGCAATCCATTGTCATATGCTGTTGAGAAGTTCAAACTTATAAACTGTGTTTCATTATCCACTGTGACTTCATCATTGCCTTCTCTTTTAGTAAGTGATGATAGTTTACTTAGTACTAAATATCCGTGTCCTTTAAACAGTGGTGGACCAGTTGGAAGCTCTATTGCAAAATATTGAAATTATATGATAATACATTTGTTTTAATAAAATATCGATACTACGATAATACCTAAAATTTACTGCTATAATTTTCAATTTAAAACTATCATTAGTTGATAATAGCCCAGGTTAGTATATAAATGTATAGTTACTGAACAATTTTTAATCCCAATCTGTTCAAGCACAATATATTAATTTATTTATTCTACTATGTGAATAAATAACAATAGGACGTAACTTAATAGTACAATAATAATAAAAATAAAAATAGCTAATAATTAATAAAATATCTGTAATAGTATTGTGTTTGTGTATCTGCGCAGTATAATGACATTCCTATTGTATTATAAAAGAATTTCGTTTTTTTTTACACAAAATAAATTTATTGATGATCATGAAATGTAAATAAATCAATTGAGAAATGATTTATTATTTAAAACTTGATAAATATTTTCCCATAATACCGGTTTCAATTCCAAAACCATAAAAACGAATGCTAAACGAAAATGTTGTACAATTTTTACTAATCGGAAATGTTTTACACGACATGCGTTATTTGTATGTATTGTTTTTGTTGACGGAATATTATTATTACTATTCACAGTTATTATCTATACGCAGATAGTGATTTGCTGTTTTTATTTTTCCTGCGAAAAACTGTTGCAACACAAACGTTAACGTGACGTAATCGTGATCGAAATAATGGTATTATACCTTTTGTACAAAACGGGCCATCCCATCCAGGCGGGCATTTGCACACGAACGACGTGTTGCTGTTATCGCTCACGCAGTGTCCTTTGTTTTGGCACTTGAATTCGGTACAAGGCACTTGCTTGTTGCAAGAGTCTCCGGTAAATTCCTGGGCAAGAAAAACCGCGGGTTCGTCAACGAACGTCGGATAATAGCAAACACGTGTAAAGGTACGGTTTCCAAGGCGCAACAGTTGCCGCCCGAATGTTAATATGTAATTCCTATTGGCTGGTTTCCAACGCGCGACTGAACTTTATCGTCGCGACCGGCAACACTACGTGGTCCGAGACCAGTGTATGGCGACGATTTATTTTAACCATAAACCAATTCTAGAAGAGTATAATCTAATATTATACTATCATTAATATTAATATTATATTATAAATCATCGTCCTTTTGCCCTTCCTCAAGAAGAAGTAACATTATTTTATTATTGTTAATAATTTTATTCGTACTCATATAGTAAATATAAAATTAAACTTTAAAACTCTAGCCTTCACTGCACGATAACCACAATGATACTGAATACAGATACAGAATTTGACGGGGGGTTTTTTTTTGCGTCACCGGAGACCAGTCGCACCTGGAAAACCAGCACGCACCAACGACAGGTCTGCGCCTTGGAAACCGTACCAACAAACGATCAACGCACCTGGGAGCAATGGCAGTGCGGCTTCATGTCCATGTCCAACCAACAGCTGCCACCGTGATGGCACAAGTCGCCGCCGCACGGAGTCCCGTCGCAATCGGCAATGTTCCTGCCGGCGGCGATGGACGAATAGTTCAAAGGTATCGTTTCGTAGTCGATCGACAGTCTCCGGATGCACCCGGTGAACGGTACCGGTAACCCGGCGGTAGATCCCGGCGGCATACGCGACAAGTCCGGCAGTCCGCCTGGGCAATTAAAATAAAATCGTAATGTCTACACCGCGTTCGGTACCTATCGACAGTATGGCAATCATTGATATTGTTCTAACCGAAGTATATGAAATTCTCCAGGTCGGAAATGCCGTCCGACGGCTGCAGCACGGCATAGTTGACCATTCCGTCGACCCACAGATAAAGCTTGCGGCGGTACCGGCCCACCCGTATGCTATGCCATTCCGATAACGTCAACACTCTACCGCTGCGAACCACCAACACGTCATCTTGACGACGCGCTTCGCCCACCGAAACCATAGCTGTACAATAATATTGGAAACATGAATCGTGGTAGATATAAGTAGAAACGGTTTATAATATAAGTAGAACGAAAATCAAGAATAAATGCCGCTTGTCCGACCTGTAGGCAGTGTTGTAAAGTATTTGAGTAGGAGCATTCAAATACCTACTTTTTAAGGTATTTAATACTTTTTTACATACTTTCAGCATTAAATATTTTCGATTGTGTTTTGAATACTTGTTTTCGTATTGAATGCAAATTTATATTGAATATTTTCTCTATATACTTGAAACAATTATGTAGAATGTTATGAAGATAAGGCAGAGCAAATGTATTGTACTATTCGATTAACTTGTGGGTTAATATTTTTTTATTTTTCTATGAGTAGTAACGACTGTGGATTAGTGATCTAGTATGAATATTATACACTATTAAAAACCAAAAGTATTCTAAATACTTTCTTAAAATATTTTAAATACTTTACATTTTAAAGAACTTGAGTGATATTTTAAATACTTTATATTTTATAATTTTAAAAAGTATTCTTTACAACACCACCTGTAAGTAGGTGGTATCACTCAATGGTTTGGTTCAGATACACTAATATATAATAGAATATGCAGTCGATACCTAGAGGTATAGTAAGATTTTAAATCGAATTGGATTAAGAATTACCAATTACGATAGCCGATAGGGTAGGGCTAATAATTGTTTTCTCGTAACTTTAGTAAATAAATGTTTCATCTTGTTAGCGATGAACCACCCAATGGTTTTGCCATCACTGCCCATCAACAAATTATAGGATTGTGTATCTATATATTATACGTACTTTGTCCCTAATGTATTATGGGCGCACCATTAAGTTAGTAAGTTAAACAGTTACATAAATATATTGAACTTCAACTTATTTATATGATAAAATATATATATTATTATATTTATACAATATATAAAATCATATGGCAAATATAAGTATACTATAGGTAATGCCTAATTACCTAAAGCTCTATAAAAACATAAGAAACTAGGAGGTACTCAACTACTATAAACCAGAATTTCAGGAAATTTAATTTATGATTTTTGTGTTATAAATTACTTTTAAATAAATTATAATTATTTTTTCAGAAGTTGATGGTAAAACCCAATAAAGTAAATAAAATAATAAAATTACAAAATTTGAAACATCTTAAAACGGCAGTACTGCTATAATATTAGCACATTATTATTATTATTGTACTTGCACATTCATTTAGAATAGTATATTTAATAAATTACCAAATTATATTAAACTAGACTTCATCTAGTTGGGGCTGTGCCCCAAATCCGCCCCTCACTTCACCGGGGAGGAAAAAAAATATAACAAAATATATGCTTGGGAGAAAAAATCATTAATATCCCCAAAAAATGATAATTTCTGTTCATGGGAATCAAGATTTAAGTGCCATTCTGTTATTATTTATTTTTGTACTTTACTGTTGTAACGATTTTCACTTTCATAAATTTTAATTTTAATTTTGTTTAAAATGTATTGCCTGTATTACTATAATATCTGAACCTCTCATCACAAGCACGTATAAGCATTAAGCCGTTCAAGGAGAAGGAGTAAGCTCGCAGTTGATATTGTCGTTTAATTTAATTCGTATATATACGTAATATATTATCCAAGTTGAGTCGAATAAATTAGTATTTCTATTATTTTTATGCATATATGTATGATGTATCGGTCCACATGGGGTGAGGGGCATTGCAATCACCCCTCTTTGAATACGCCGGTGCAGCTATCGCATCGCGGGGAGGAGGGACATCAGACACGGCCGTGGCGGTGCCGGTATATTTGCACGATATCGTGGATTTATACCTTGGACGGATATCCTGAGTTCCAGCACGCCGCCGTACAGTGACAAACACAAATACTTCTTGGGCGCAACGTCGTGTTTGACAAGGAACACGATCCCGTGCTCCTCGGTCGGTTTGATTTCCAGCTCGACGCTAAACTGTTGCACGTTGAGCTCGGCTGTGGACACGGACAGGAACGACCGCTTGCCCAGGAACCGGACGTCCGAGAGCCGCTCGTCCCGGTCACAGTGCTTGCCGGTCCGGCCGGCCGGGCAATCGCACTCGTACCCGACGCCCGCCGGCACACACGTTGACCCGTCCGAACAGTTGTGCCGGTTCGCGTCGCACGCGTTGTACCGGTGCGAACACACCGGACCGAACCAGCCGTCGTCGCACACGCACCTGTGCGCAACACACGCGCGATATAATATACGTACTTGGCAAGGATCATTGGTACATTTGTACCGTTTAAAATTTACAAATTGTATCTTGTATCTAGATACATTTTTTTAAACCTGTGTATCTTGTATCTTTTATGTTTTATTCGCTCGAAGATACAATTAAGATAGGTACAAATGAAAATACATTTTTGTCTTGGAAATAATAAAAGTTTTAAAATTTTTAAATTGCTGCCGCATGTAGATAGTACATAGTACATGTACATAGTTGACTGAGATAAGCACATGTTTCGTAAAACAAGTTTTAATGGAGTAGTTCGGCTTTCAACAATTCAACAATATACAGAACTATATTTATTGTTGAATCTATATAGCAATAAAAAAACTTATCGTTGGAAATTAACACACATTACGAGATGAAGTAATTGGTAATGTAGGTGTTTAAATTCAAATTTTTATTTAACTTTTTTAATCTTATAATAAATATAATGTGCCCCATAATAAATTTCCATGTGTTCTGATTTGTATTGAAAATAAAAAACATTAAAATATTATAAAGAATTTTAATAATTTTACCTACATTAAAAAAAAAAAAAAAAATTGTATCTTATATCCGTGGGTGGAAATGTAGTTTACGGCGATGAATTTGATACCCCGATGTATTATTAGCGATGAATTATTCGCTATGTATTTTACTGCGATGGATAAATTGACCCCATATATTTTAGAATAACCAAAGAAAGAGTACCTACACTAAGTTCACAAAAATTCGGTTCAATGGAGAAGTTCGTAATTTGGTAAAAACAAAATATGGCTAATGGTGAAAGGGGGTTTTCAAACCCCCCTAAAAAAACGCCCTTGACTACTGCAGTATATCTATATATTATATTACGCGAGTATGTGACCATGACCAACGAAAACTTGGTGTGCATAACATAAGACAATATTTCGTCGTATCCCGAGAAACTAGGTACCTATTAATACAAAGTGGTTCTACGCTGCCCCCTTCCTATTGAACAAATTTATCACTTTTTGTCTGTACAATAATTGTTGAGTAGCATCTTTATCGATTGGAAGACGATAACGATAGCCGGTCGTTATTAATTTTTCATTTTTTTCCAACATTGTAAATTACAAATATAAAACATATAATAGAAAAAAAATTTAATTTTGTGATGACCACTCGCAACTTCCCGGCAATGTTGACATGCCCCCCCCCCCCCCAGGTTGAGGAAACACTGTACTAAAACAATGATGCCGACCTGAGTGCGGACTTATATACATCACTATAATATACTGCATCACTTACGCCAATGAAGATCCGTGCTGAATGCACGCGCCGTTGTGCTGACAGATGTTGTTCCGGTAACATTCGTTGGTCGAGCACTGGGACACGGACCTACCGGTGTTCACTGTGGAATAGGCACGCGACAAGCTCAGCGGGACGGTCACACGGCCGGCCTTCAGCCTCACCGAACTCATGCAGCCCACGAACCCAGTATGCAGCGGCAAGTCGTGCGGCAGATCAGCCATCCCCGGAGACTCGTGGCCGCCTGCGGAACAACGACAAACGTATAACGATTTATATCACCATTTTATATACCATTATAATAATATCAATATGATATATACCATAACCGCAATACATCATGTTGTTTTGCTTAGCTAAAATCACATTTTCGGGCTTAGCCCTTCCAATATTAAAATTAGCCCCTCCAAAAATTTACTCTTTAATCCTTTGTTAATTATTTAGTGTACATAAATATAGTAAACGTTATGTTTGAAAAGCCCCTCCAAGTCAAAAACTAAAATTGTGCTTGTGGCTGTAACGGTAATATTTTGTAACACGCTGTATAACAGACCATCCTCCCACTTCAGAGCAACGCGGCGTCGACGTACATTTTTGAGAAAAGATTTTAAATATTAACTTTACATTAACCTCAAGCTGTTAATACGGACACACAACTTTAATCTTAAAATGTTTTATGACATTTCGTGTCCATCTATGATCAATTAATATTACAATTACGATGGAACAAATATCGAGGAACATTATAAGAACGAAGTGTATAATATAAAGAGCCTAAAATATTAAATTGTATTGTATATTATACGAATACGGGTGTACTACACGGTATTGCGAAGAATTAATGCAAGTTTAAAATCAGACATGTGTAAACAAAACATATTATATCAAAACTTCGAGGAACGTTTGAGAAATGATTTGTCTTTTAAGAAATATAGATGTGTTATGTGTATAATGTACAGTATATTAATTGCACCAGGACTATTAAGTTTGTCGGCTATAAGGAGGATTTAATAGAGCGTCCGTTATAGCGTTTTACTGTATATACACTTATTTAATGTAGGTATGTAATGTTAATGCAATTTGATTAAAATAAAATTGCTGTTGACACATTATATGAGGTTACCTAGGTATAAGATTGGTTTAGTGTTCAATTGAGAAAGGCGACCAGCCGATTGACCAGTGACGTTCGGAAAGTTGTCTACCATAAGCCACGCGGTTTTGCCGTCTCGGCCTAATTTCACGACATGCGTTCTTTTCGGTTGAAAGTTTATCGGCTTTGGGGTAAATATCCTCCTAGCTCCAGCACCCAAATTCCACGTTAGCACGATATATCCTTTGATGAAGCTCAATGCCACGTGATCGGTGGACGCGTCGTGTCCTATGTACATCATCACGGCAATTTGGTCCATGTAATTTGGCACGAAATGCATCGATAGTTCGAAACTCTGATGGATTTCAGCCGGTATTGAATATGCGGCAAAAGACGAAAGCCCACTGACACTGCCCGGGAAAAACGGTTCACCGATCTCGAGATCTATATAATATTAAAAATATGTGAATATGTGATCAACAACAATACTGGTTATAGACAATCAAATTGTGTTATTATAATTATTTCCAACGTTCTGGATAGTTACAATCATATAAATCGAGGCGTGTAAATAATTAAGTGTTCATATTTACCGGAAATACTGTCTGATTAAAAATCAAATCGGATATATACTATTGAAATAAATACCCATACAGTTAATTAAGAAAAAAAGGCAATTTGTTTTGGATTTATATTTTATTAATGACTAGATAATATGTACCTAATAAAATCTTAAAAAAAAATAATAATAAAATTAATTAATTAATACACTTGATTAGAAAGTAGAAAATATATAAGACCGATAAGGTTATTACTAATAAGTTAATACTTATTAGTTATTACTAATACCTAATAAGTAATAACCTTACCTATTAATTATTATATTAATTAATCTATTAAGAAATAACTCATTATTTATTAGTTATTACATTATTAAGATAACAAACATCGACAATAATATATAAAATTATTAATTTGTGTTTTTAAATGATTTATTGTTGAACATGATATACCTATACATTGTACGTATCTATAATTATGTAGTAGTACCTATGTATTAATTTATACACTACGATCACTGATAATAATATCATATTATTATGTAATTATGTTATAATAATTATAAATGTAAATAAAATATAGGTACTGCATTTTATTTATTTATAGCTTATGTTTAATATATGATGATTGAGCGTATGACCATTAGAATAGTAATCCATGATAAGAATGTTATATGTTCGGCTGATTGGCTCAAACGGTTTGAGTATACTATAGTCTATTTGAATTATTAAAAATACAAATTTTAACTAATATTTTAGACAGAAATACAGACAAAAAAAACCTATTGTGTATCGGTTTCATAAAAATCAATCATTTAAATGCACATTGCATATTCAAATACACTTATTATTGTATTTTGTATCAGAATGGGCCGTGGTCCAAATATTACGTAAGTGATGTGTATTTATAAAGAAAATTTACTAATAGCAAATAGTAAATATCTATTTCTCCGTCAATTAAAGAAATAATAAAATAGTAAAACAAAAAGTTCTTCAAACAATTAATAGCTAACACTATGGAACAGAATTTTACTTGAAATTTAAGAACCTACAGTAACTTACGACGTCTACATTTTTGTATATAAAATAAGTTATTATAATTACTTATAGTAAAAATACTTGGTAAAGATTCTTGTCATTGTATTACTATAATGGTATTTATATTTGTTTCTCTTATCGAAATGTTTATTCAATTCACATTCAAATTACAAAATATATTATATTAATTTCTCCTCATATTACGAAGCCTGATTTTAGAAATGAAAATTCCAAGTACAATTTCGTTACGATTACGAGTGTGAATCCGATAAAAATTCCGCTACTTGCTTTGCCGAATAACATGTTATAACAGTACTTGCCATGCTCGCAGTACATTCCATGTTTTCCAAGTGGACACAGGCAAATGAATCCACTCCCGGGATAAATGACGCACGTTGCACCAAATTTGCATGGATTGTTTTCGCACACTGAACGTTCGCAGTTCTTTCCAACGAAACTTTAAACATTTGAATAAAACAAATTTTTATTGTTATAAGATCATGTAGGGCATGCGTGCTGTGTCACGTGTATTTAATAGAGGATTATTTACAAAAATTTAAGAATATTGTTATTTACAAAACTGCACACACGAAAACAATAAGTTGCACATCACAATTTACAAAATGTTTTATAACATACGTGATGTTAACCATATTATATACACTTTACATATTATGATTATCTACTGAGTTTGTAATAAATTATGATTTGTATTTTGTACATCAAATGAGTGATTAGAAGTTTAAAATTGACAAAATGATTTGAAAGTTATATTTTTATTCTAGAACCTACTACGAGGAAAATATTCCAATTAATTATTTAAATAATTATATTTTATATGATTAAATTTATATAATTTTAAATGGACACTATAATAAAATATAATTACTTCTATAGCATTTTTACGGTGGTTTTGAAATATAAAACAGTAGACTTATTGTATTTTTTACATGAAATAAGTTAGATGAAAATGTATAAATTGTGAACATTATTATTAATATAATAAGAATTGTACCTATTATGTTCAATTGTTATAAAAGATCTAATATTTCAAGTAAAGGGGCAATAATTAAATATTAATATAATGCCATGTATAGCGCAGGTGGATTGATATTTTTGTTTTATACAACTTACTCAAGTATATATTTATGTATATAGATTAGGTACAGATACATAATTAAACACTTATTTTTTCAGTTAACTGATGTATTTTTGAGGATAATATTCCTATTTTATTTTAAATTATTATTACACCACCCTTTAACAGTGAAATCATATTTTACAATATTTTTTACTGTAATAATATTAATGGGTTTATTATTATTTAACTACTTTATGATTATGTTTGTATTTAATTTTAAATACTGATTTTTTTTTTCTAAAAATTTTCTTGTATAAAAATCATACGTTTAACCAGCAAACAGTTATTATATAAAGTAATGAAGTAGTTCGTTTGTAGAGAAGTGTTAAGTCTAGGGAAGCACCAATATTTTGTGGATCTTGCTTCGTCGCATGGTTAAACGAAAATACACAAGAATAATTAACTGTTTGCTGATACTATAGACATTATAAAAGTTTATCATTTCTAACTATTAAAATATTGACGGATAAATGAGAGTTTCACGTTTCCCCTAAATGCTAAGTAAATACGTATACTCGTATACTCAGGGATGTATTGAAATACGTGTACACAAAATACAGTATTATAATTTGGGTACTATACATACTATTATTTATTAAATATAATAAATATTGATTATATATTTAGATTGTTTTCGACGGGATGTATTATTTAACACTGTCTTGCAATCATGATTTAAGTTGCATGTATAATTGAATTGTATATTTTTTAAAGTGATAATGAAAATTTTTTACATGTATGAAAATAATAGTTAATATGTGATTATTGATAAGTGATAAGAATGGTTGAGTATGATATGTAATAAATCGAAGAATATTATTGTTTAACTATTTAATGTATTAAATTTTCGGGTTATTTACCTATTTGTTGAAAATGGAGTGTACCCATTTTTTTGAAAGACCTTTTTTTACCAATACATCCCTGTTTATATACTGTATATGTATATGTATATATATATAGTTCACACGCACCCGGAAGGACAAAGGCAGTTCCACGAGTCACCGAACTCTACGCACGTGGCGTAGCTCTGACAGGGGCTGGACAAACAAGTCAATGAAGCACACTCGATCACGCCGTGCCCGTCGGTAGCGTTTTCGTATACGTTGTGAACGACTTCGTCGATCTGCGGAACGAACATGTGAATATAATTCAAAACACGTGGATATTGACCACGTATGTATCGTTTCGGTCGCTCACTTGTAGACGTGATATGCAACCGGTAATTCCCACTGTGACTGGAAGTTCGGCCGTTGCGTTTTGACCGGGTGGAAGTCCACCCAAATACAACAACGCCACTTTTTTCGTTCTCTCCGATGAAGTGTCGGCCGCTTGTTCACCGCTCATGGCCAACGTATCGTTAACCCTAAGTGATGCCTTGCAATGGTCGGACATGGAATGTGATATGGCGTGTTCCAAGCTAAAAAACGAATAAAAAATTTAGAAAAAAAAGTCCAATTTTACACTGTTGTTATACTTTCGTAGACACTACATAAATATGTACTAAGTATAATATCACATCAGCCGATATGTGTTTCATAATTACGAGATATATAATTGTACTACACTTACGCAGCTGTCAACAAAAGACGATGGCCCGTGTTCACCCGATATCTGGTTTCACTGAACAACATTGTTTGCACTCCGCACGAGAATTGGAACTTCAACAGTCCGTCCTGTATAACCGTAAAAAATCGTGATATTAACGTGCGATAAGTGGTCCGACACCGCCGAAAAATTCAAACATTAACAATCATATATTAATATAATATATATATATATAAATATTGATATTGCACTGCACGGTTATCTTTTGATTATACATAATACATACAGTTATATATAGCCAGTGATGTTCCCATAGGGTGTACTACAATATGTACGCCATATGTTCTCAATATTATTTTGAAAATTCACGGGTATATATTGCGTGTGCTTTCAAGCAGTACTTCGTGAAGAAATATAAAATATAATATATCAATAGATTTTACAAGATTGTCTGAATACATTTCGTAATGGATATTAATTTTTTACTTCAGACGATCATATAGGTCATTACAATTTGGTTTTTTTTTTTTTGTAATATTTACACCCATCTATTTTTACATCCTCTACCATCGCTGTATTAATCGTAAAAATTGCCATATTGAGAGTCTCGTTGGCATATAGTATACTTGTATACTCTCGATAACGTTTATGGTAACACCACTGGATAACAGCCATATCGTTTCGACAATAATTATACACAAATAAGTGCACGTCCGTATATAAATGATATTTGTACCTGCAAATAAAGACACATGTACATATGCGTGGTGACCTGAGCGTAGAACAATATGCCGTTTGGCGCGAGTGTTCGTATTTCCATGGATATCTCGGCACCGGAACGATTCGAGAGCCTGTGGCTAAGAAATGATTGTCCCGTGAACGCCGACACCTTGATGTCGATTTTCTCATCGCACAGTACACCTTTCCAACCAAACGGACATTTGCACTGGAAAGGCAATCGATATGCGTTAGTTTGTTAGTTAATATACGTCGACCAGAGTTGGGCATCATTTGAATGAAATTTTATCTAGATGATTATTTAGATAACATTTTATTCGAATAATTGCAAAAAAATCATTAAAATATCATCAAAAATAATCATTCGAATAATTATCTAGATAAAATTTTGCCTAACATTGACGTCGACGATAATCCTGCAGAGAAGCACGTGGCAAATTTAGTTTGTTAATATTTTTGCTGTCAAAACAGCCATTACTCATTAAATATTATAAGTAATTATAAATACTGTGTGTATGGGTAAAACTGTGATGAATCGTTCGCATTTGCTGAAATATCAAACGACTCATTTAAATATCAAAATGGATTGCTTTATAGGCTTAGATAAACGAGGGATTATATATTTATATATGCATAAATAACGTATACACGTATCGTGATTATATTTTAAGTGGATCGAGCTAAATTTTAAAACATATAAATGGTTTTATAGTATAACATGAAATATTTGTACGCATACTAATAAATATTATGATTTCTAAAACAGTATTTTCTATATCTTTACAGTCTACATTAAATAATATGCATTTATTACGTTTGTTTGTATCTAAATTTAGTTTCATCATAAATGCAATAAAGCAAAAAAAAAAATCATTGTTTATTGTGGTGGTCTACATAATTTCAAAAATTTCCAAAACGGGTAGTACCATATATAAAGTGTGAGAACCTCTGATATTATATAGTATACATGTACGCTTCAAAACTCGGGCGGTAAAAATACGCTTTTACGTGTTCTGGCGCATAAATCCAATATAGACTCGAAACATGGGAAAATATTCATGGTGTGCAATACCGGAGGATAATGATTATATGACACAGATCACGACCGTCCCTCAAGCATTTTTCTAAAAAAATTGTATAATTTTAAAAATTAAATTTAAAATATACCCCTATTATTCGATCTCGAGATCTAATTGATCGTATAATATTTTAGATATATTTGGCTAAACTAATAATATACTATTTAAAGTTGTGTTGTAAAAATTGTATAAAACCAATAAACCAATTATAATATGGCATATGAATGTATTATAGAACATTTAGAACAGCGCACATAGATATTAGATATGGACCACCACAGAAAATATAATATTATAATACAAGCAGAAGAGTAATTATATTATATTATTCTGGAACTCACCTTGTGACCAGTTTTCGATTTTTCGCACACGCCGCCGTTTGAGCACAATACGTTTATGCAACTCTTGTCAGCGGCACTCGGCACGCGGTTGGTGACCGGCACGTCGAACCGGGTAAAATTGTAATCAAAGTCCGTGGACATTTCGTCGTAGAACGCGGTGAACGCCGCGTCCTGTTCGACGGTCGTTGTTGTCCATACCGGTTTCGTCGTCGTCGATCTCGTCTTCCCGGTGCTCGATGACGCGTTCGCGGTGGTGGACCATTTACTCGAGCTGACGGTCGTGGCGGTCGATAGACGCGTAACCGCGGCGGCGGCGGTGACGGTGGACGGGTGGGTGCTCAGTGCCACTACGGTGCTCTCCGCCACTATGCCGGGCCGGGCCCACAAGGCCGTCACGTTCACGTCTCCGTAAGACTGCACCGTCCCGTTTCCCGCCTCGCCCACGTCATAAGACCGCGTCGTCCCGTCACCGGCCGCGTCCGCTTCACCGTGAGATCGCGTCGTCCTGTCACTGGCCACATCCGTTTCACCGTAAGACCGCATCGTTCCTCGACCGGCCTTGTCCGCATCACCGTAAGACCGCATCGTTCCGTCACCGACCTCGCCCGCTTCACCATAAGACCACGTTGTTCCGTCATCGGCTTCGCCTGCTTCGCCGTCAGATCGTGTCGTCCCGCGACCGGCTGCGTCCGTGTCGAGACCGTCCGGAGACGCGGGGGCGCGCGCGTCAGATCCGGCCGTCCAACCGTCGCGGTCGGCGGTTGTTCGGAACGTGGCCGCGCCGCCGTTGTACGACATGGTAGTGACGCCGTCACCCCCGTAGTGGTTATCGGTCGTCTCGGTGCTGGTGACGGAATCGGGCACGTACGCCGCAGTTTCGCTATCCGGTAGGGTGGACGTCCCGGTGCGGTCGAACGGCACGGTCGCGGTGGATATTATGCCAAAGTCCGTGATGGCGAACGCGTTTCCGGACACCGCCGGCGGCGACGATGACGACGTCCTGAACGTGGTCACGAAGAATGGACGGTGTCCGCCATCCGTCGTCCAAAACGCGCTCGGCTCCGCGATCGTGGACGACGCGGCGGCGGTCGTGTCCTCAGTGGTGGTGGTGGTGCTGCTGCTGGTCGCGTGGTACGTCGTCACCACACCAGTGCAGTTGATCGTGCGCTCGTCTACGAACGCGCACTCGCAAGAATGGCCCGTCAGACCGTTGGGACAAGTGCACGTGTACCCGTCCACACCGTCTACGCACGTGCCGCCGTTCTCGCACCTACACAATAATTAATAACGTGGACACATTCGAAAAGCTGTCGAAAAAGGTGAAAAGTACGCGATATTTTTTTTTTAAAGGGAGATGTCATAATACACAATATATTGATAACCTTTTTTTTTTTTTGCTCACCACTCAATCACACAATAAATATTATAATAAAAAAAACAAAAAAAAACAAAATATTTATAATATATGTATAATCGTAAAATAAATATATAGTATACATAGTTATAACTTATAAACCAACGTCAGTAGGACGGTATTGTTTTGCCAATAATTGAATTACTTCCTCAACTTCAACATCAACTTCACTATGAGTATTTAGAGCTGCTAAACCATTAAGCCTCAACTGATCAACAGAATTTCAAAGATATACTACATCTTGGTTTTTTTTAATGGGGAAAAACTTTTTGCTGGTTCATACAATGTAACAGGATAGTGTTGCAAAAATTTATATCAATACATTTGGAAAGAGGTCTTTATTGCACTTATTAAATTTTTCAAATGTGTACGCCCAAAGCTATACTTCTACTTCAAAAGTTTCTTAATCAATGTCATTTAAATGAAATTCACTAATCATCGTGTCATAATCTGAAAAAAACATTAAGCTATTTAAGGGGGGTGTCATGTTTTCTCCCCCCCCCCTTGGAACGCCACTGAAGTGACATATATAGTAACCACAGATATGACAAAAAAAATACTAATACAAAATATTTGTTACACGTTTATTTTTACACACTTGTTCATATATACTGGTTTTAAAAAATAACAAATGATGTGTACGATGTACATATTATATGTAAATAACAGTTTTATTATTACTCAATTAATATATATTTTATATCATTTGGTGTCTATTAGGACTGAGTATTTGGTCACATCGCTGGCCGCCCTTTTGCCTGATTCTTATACTGGAATGTACAGTGTTATTTATGGTAGATATGGCCTCTTTATATAATTTTAAAATTCAAAATAAATATTCTTACTCCATGGTTTCATGCGATGTTAAAGCCTATATAGGTACAACGCGTTTCGTTTTATCTCGCTCTAACGCTCTACTATCATGACCGATATGGACCAATAATTCCTGCTAGTCGTGGTGACAATAACTCAGGAACTACTCTGGATCGGATGTACATAATATAGGAGATATCGAAGAGAAACTGGACATTTTATATTTTAATATTTTATCCAGTCTTACTATACATTTTTGGATGACGAACCGCGACAACTATACTATTAACGTTTCTCGTTTATAAACGCGTGGTTCCTTTCTTTCAGCATAAAATTAATAGTTTTGAAACTGTACATATGTATATTGCGTATATTAATGATAATGTATGATTCTAGTATTCTATACTATATAATTTATTATTATAAGTACAATATCATTCAATACATGACCATTTCTCGAATAGCTCAGTTATTTCGATTGTCATGGTATATAATCATGAGGGCATTTCATAAGTATATTTTGTATTTATCATATCATGGGTATATTATATTTAAATATTTAAATTTAAATAATCATATGTACATAATAATTTCATGCATAAAATTTCCAGAGGGATATTATAAAAACTGTACCTAAATAATAATGATATATACGAATTTTGACTTTTTTAAAACCGATTAGTGGCACATTATTTAAAAATTATGGACTAACTCTACATGTAAAACATTCTATATGATTAGTACTTATAAGACATATAACCTGTTATAAATTGGTATCGAAAGGAAACTTTATGATCATAAATATATTTATATATATATATGTATAACGTAAACGGTTAAGGTTTTTTCTTTAGTCATGATAAACGTAAATTATTTCTCGCATAAATCCGTATCTCTACGTAAGTATATATATGTATAAAAGGTATCAGCTGGAAAAGTAAAAATGTTTATTTTTTATCGATTTACCTAATTCCTAGTTGGCACTCGTCATATTGATATTGGCAGTATTTTCCGTGGTAGTCTGGTACACAGTAACAAACGGACATTCGGTCTTCAATCAAACAAAGTGCATGATTTTGACATTCGTGTTCATCACACAAACGCAGTGTTACGTCACAGTCCCGGCCTGTATAACCTGCAGAGTAAATTGTGAATATTTTATTGCATATGTAAACTATGCATTCACATTATACACATAATGTATATACCTAGTATATACAATATACATATACATACCAAGTGTTACTTAAATTTAAAATGTATTTGCCTATGTTATATTCAGATGTTAGTTAGTGCCCGTTAGTTAATTATAAATAAATAAAATCATTTTTCATACTGTTTTATACGATCAAATTATCATTACTCGTTGTACTGTAAACGTTTTTATTGGGTTCTACTTAATAAAGTTTATTTTTTTATTAAATGTTTGACGTTTTATAATATAGGATGTAAATAATATTGTACCAAAAAGACATGCACACGAGTACGTCGTTTGCTTGTTGATACACACTCCGCCGTTCTTGCACGGTCGAGAATCGCACTGGTTGATTTCGTCCTCACAAGTCTCACCATCCCATCCTGAAACATAATCATAGTTTCATAGCCTCATAATAATATAGATTATAGGCGTACCATATTGCCGTGGAATTTGTGTAAATTTATAAAAAACGCTAAATCAATGCCGACCAATATAACAAAAAGACATGAAAATAACGAACGTGAAGCGCTGTATGTACTCTAAGGCAGTTAATTACCTGGCGAACAGTTACAAGCAAAAGACACACCAGGACCTTCAATACACTCGCCGCCGTTTTTGCATAGTAGTTCACCCGTTGAATTACAAACAGCCAAGTCTATTTCACAGTTAGTCCCTGGAAACGTAAACATCTTGTTCGAAATGTACTTAAAAATTATAAAAGACATATTTCAGTGTAGTCCAAAAAATATGTACACACATAAAAATATAAAACCATTGTTTTTTTTTTTCGTGTTTTTTGAATAAATTTATTTCGAAGCTCCATGATGTAGAGTGAACATTAAACAAATGTTCAGTCGAAAATATCGTAAGTATCACCTTAAGGATATAGGTATTCAGTGACCTCTGGTGATATTATATTCATTATTATTTATTAATTCATCAGTTATAACCTAAGTTTAATGTATTCGTAACTCGTAAATGATCATAATTATGAAAAACGCATAACAATACGTATCATACTTTGTTTCTTAGGATGCTATTTTTTACTTTTTAAATATTAAACTGTACACAATATTATTCTTAATATACTTATATACTTCGATTATTTGAAAATATCATAATTTAAGAAATAACAGTTTTTGTTCTTTTGTCTAAGGAAATAAAATACATAAAATATTTGTTTATTTTTCATTATCGCACATCATATATTATGTTTTTGTTAAAATACTAAAAAAGGAATTATTAGTTCATTTATCATCGATATCCATGAAAGTTTTGACCCACCTTATTCTGTAGTTTAGTAGGTATTCATAATATTATATGCTGATATATATTTATCGTTATATCACAATAACTCAAACCTCCATTATACTTGGATTACATTTTAAATTCTACGCATTTACTTTAATATTAATTTATCTCGATAAATATAGAATTATATTTTCCTATATAGATTATATAGTCTTCCTTTGCAGATTCGAGTTATTGCCGCTCAAGTATAAAGGTACCTACAAGGCTACGAAAGTAACTATAATTATTAATTCAGCCAAGGACTTTTTCAATGTCATATTTTTTGTTGTTGATGACTTAATGTAAGTAGTGTAACCTCATTGTAAAACATAGTAATTGTTTTGAAAAAGATAACTTATATACAGCACATAAATATAAGTATAGATATTGCAATTATTAACCAAGTAAATAGTATAACTTGATGTTTATGACAATTTTATGACAACATAGTTAAGTATTTTAGCTATTCATTCTTTTTAATCCCCTTTCGCAATATTTTAAATTTAGGAAGTGCAAGTATACGGCACATGGACGTTTCTCTTACTACAGTCACACCGCACTGTATAGTCTTCAAATTCATCAATTACACATTACGACAAGCAAAATAAATTACTTTTGTTCAAAATTTATGAAACTCGCGTGTAATTATATTATAATGATTAAAAGATTACTACAAGTTTAATCATTCAATAATTATAAATGACACAAAAACCCATGTCCCATACAAATCACCGGCCTATAAAAGTATAAATACAATTTTGTGTATTTAATTTTTCTTAATACAAATCAACGTAGTCTATCAAAATAGATGTTTTATTGTGAAACCATCTATAATTATTGATAAGTTATAGTTTATTCTTACCATGTTCAAAAAAAAATAACACCGAAATTGCGCGAAGCATTATTGCGTAATATTATACATAATACCAGGCCCTATATTATTTGTAAAATTCTGGACTGCACACTTAATTTAACTACTTTAAACGGAAATTTTAATCTTGCTACTGTATCTTGCAATGTATATATATATATATATATGTGTGTGTGTGTGTGTGTGTGTGTGTGTGTGTGTGTGTGTGTGTGTGTGTGTGTGTGTGTGTGTGTATAATAATTTAACAATGCAATTAAATAAAAAAAACAAAATACTTATCTTTAAATCAAAATCAACAAAATTAAATAGTATATAATAGTAAAAAATTAAACTTAAATTTGCAATAATTTTAATCATATTTAACATATTCTTATCAATGCATATTTATTATAAATTATGATGTAGTAAAAACGAAACGTTATTGCTGAACATCGACTGTTCATCGCCATTTAATTTAATTTGGCTTCAGGAAAGATTTCTTTGTAACATTCCTGTTTTCTACCCAGTGAATGAACTTTTAAATGCTTTTTTTTACCATTTTAATACTGCAGATTGTGGATCAAATTCTACTACAACAGGCATATTTATTTTTGTATACATTGTATTCTTGATAGTTTTTAGAGAATATTTTAACTGACTATAATGTTTGAAAATTGATAAAAATAAATAATAACTCAGTAAAACTTAAATTTAAAAAAATTCAAGAAATACTCATATTTCCTAGTAGCTGGTATATTATTTAATTTTTGTTTTGTAAACCATAGTGCACACACATTCAAATCGTAGTGTATACTTGTACATTCGTAGTGCACCTTGTCGGTCGTGGTGCACATAAAAATAAGGCCTGCGTTATATGTATTATAATATTAAATATACAAGTAGTAAAATCATAACAATAAATATAATTATATGTGTAAAATTACAATTAGGGCCCGGAACTTGATGCATTAGTATATTTTTTCTAATGCATTTACACGAGGCTTGTCTTTTCAGAAATGTGACTTATGTTGTGTAAAATTCAATAGAAACATTTTTATTTTGCATTTTTTACATTTTTCTTTTATATTAATTTGATAAAACTAAATACTTGAAAAAATTATTCTATTATACAGCACAATCCTTCAATTATTTTTCAAAAATATTGATTTCTTTTTTGTAGTTATTTTGTATTTTTGACATTATTTTTCATCTGAGATAAATTTAGATTTAATTTAAGCCCTATAGTCTGTACACACGTGCATTACTTTGATGTGCTATTTTCCCTGCATTATCGTAAGTTCTATTTAACACTCACGTATCTTCTAAACTTTTCGAGATAATTTTACTGATACACATGAGACGTACATACAGCAATATGACAGTCATTTTACGGCATAATAGTGGCTAATATACATGTGAACGACGGATGTGTTTATCTTAGGATAACACTCGATTGAATTCCTTTGTAAATAATTTTGGTAAAGAAGTTTTTTCATCTGTTGTAACACATTTATTGTCCAAAAACGATGATTATTTGATGTTTTATTATTAAAAAAAGTATTTTTTGAAAATGGTTTTTTTGGTATTTTTAAGGTAATTTTTTGATGTTTATAAGTCATTTTAATACTTATTTTGTGTGAATTTTTAATGAATTTTAGATCATCAAGTTCCGAGCCGTAATTATAATATTACATAAGTATACGTTAAGCGTATATTATAGTTTCGCTAGATGCTAATACTACGTAAGTACGGTAAAAACTGTCCTGGCCTGAACCACGAGATAAAACGTCCGGCTTATCCCCGTACAATACGATATCTCTTATGGTATAATTTATGACTGATTCGAATACGACCAATTTCATACTTCAGACGGGTTTTCAGGTATTAGTCTCGGACAGTTCTCACCGTGCTTGCAAACGTCTGAAACTGACCAGCGTATCCGGCCGGGCATTGGCACGCAAATCCATTGGTGAAATCCATACAAGTTCCATTGTTTTGGCACGGGTTCGACAGGCACTCATCCACGTTCAACTCGCAGTCGTGTCCTATGGAGTGAAAATGACCAAGAAAACAATTAATCAGCGTTATTATGGCGTAGAATATAGTAATCGTTGTCATGTGTATATACTAAATAGGTTATATGTACGAGTGACGTTAATGGCGGCGTGATAATAGAATATTTCATGAGGCCACGGCTATCGGTGCATATATAGGGTTGAAATTCTGATGGGAGCTCAATATTGACTTAAAATAACCCTCAGTGACCTATCCTTGTACATTATACATAGGCACATTATCACAATATTCACAACACAGTTTGTGAAGCTGTATGTAAAGCTCTATTAAAATAACAAAATAATACAATTTAATAAGGATTATCTGAAATCATAAAGGGATATTTGATGGAAACGCTATATGTTTCCCCCTAGTTGCTCCACTGGCCACGGCCGACAGGATGGGGGGATGGATGGGTACTTGCTGATAGCGGACAAACAAAAGCTTTCGCATTGCACTGTTAAAATGTACGAGTTTTTGTGTGACGTAAAATGTATAAGTGTTGGTGGTGGATGGTGATGTTGTTTGACCTAGGGGCGGTTGTAAGGGGAGAGGCAATAGGTAGATATTCCTGTACGAGTATAAGTAATAAAAAATTTGTTTTCTATTACAATAGTTTATTAGTTCAAAGTATTGAGGAATGATTATGGGCTCTCCTACTTAATTTTCCTAGGACTTTTTGTATATTTTATGTCAATTTCGCCCCATCCCCTTATTCTTTAGTTATTTAACCGCCACTGGTTCGACCTTTATTTGTCTCTTAAAATAAAAATAAAGTTTATGCTCTCCGCCGCCATCTAATCGGTTACACGGTCGTGGCGTTTGCACAACACGTATTATAACGTTATAAATTATAATATATTATTAGTTATTACGTATACGTTATGAATATTTACCCGTATAACCATCGGGACATGAACAATTGTAGTCAGCCACACCGTCCGTACACAATCCTCCGTTGAGACACGGCGAAGACCAGCATTCGTCCCAGTTGGTCTGACAACGGACACCCGTATAGCCGTCGATGCAATAACAAGTGTACGTGCTGAGAGAAAAAAGAGACAGCGTGTTTGCGTGAGAATGAGAGAGAGAGAGAGAGAGAGAGTAAGAAATGGAATGGGAAAGTAAAAATAAAAACAAAAAAAAAGACCTAATTATTGTTTGTACGGTTTTTTTATTTTTGTTTTTATATTTTGTTCGTAGATACAATATTTTCGACGCCATCGTGCATCGTCTAGTACAGCGGACATGACACGAGGTGTATATATACTATTATATACAAGATACAACCGATGACGATGCCGCGTAATAGTATTGCGTTGGCCGCGTGTAAGGTATACATAATATATAATAATATAATATTTAAAATATATAAAATAGAGATTTTTTGCACAACACCTGTAAAAATAACCTTCGGTTAATAATAAGTGAAACGAATATTTTTTTATCGTAATAGCTAAAACTTCATAAAATTAATGAAGTTTATTATTTATAACGTTAAAAACTGTTTTAAAATACGAACCAATTACGATGAATCGACTTAGATAACGTACCTACACCCCTTAGTTTATAAAAAATATTCGATTACGATGATCTATCAAACGTACCGATATTCGATGCGTAAGCGCATTTGTTATAACCGTTGTAGTGCAAAAACTCTCTAGAACAAAGTTTCTTAAACTTTTGGAGATCATGAAACACCAAACAATCATTTTTTTTATGCAGAACCCCATTTGAAAATTAATATTATTGAAATAAGTATATTCAGTACTAATTGATAATAAAAAAAAAAGGATGTTAACAAAACATTAAAACAAACGCCAAATAATACATAATTATGTAATAGTACTGGATTAAATGGTAGGCCAGCATTTTTTTTCATTACTGTTATCGTTAAACGGTTAAAATATGTTGTAGAAATTTTAATTATTTAAAATAGCTTTTTCCAGGTCGTCTTGGAATCCCCGCCGTTTAAAAAACTCTGCTCTAGATAATATAATAATATTGTACTGCATAATACATAGAAGGGATGGGCAACTGGTAGTCCGTATACCATTTTTAAAATTACCTTAAAAAAATGTAAAAAGAAAATGTAATATTAGAATTTTACTGTATTTTATTTTATTATATTAATAAAGTGGGTATTATACTGTTTCTCGTAAAACGTAAATATGAATTCATATACATCTAGCATTGAACTATTTTAAATGTCTATTAATAAAATTAATAAAAATGTCAATTATAAATTGTATGGACTGGTTTTTATTCGCTCTCTTTTTTCGTATTCGAACCAGCTATAGATTTTAGAAATGTTTTACGCAGGGGTGCAAAATCGTCCTTATACTTACAACTAATATACGAAAATAATCGAAAACTCAGTATTAGGGGCGTAGCTAGGATTTTTTTTTGGGTAGGCCCACTATAAAACTTTTACTCACCGACGGTAATGGGGACTTTTCCTGATTTTTTTTATTAGCCCACTATAATTTCAAAGTTTTCAATGATTATTCTTATAAATAAATGAATAATTAATAACTTAAAATTTAAAACAAATTGAACCAAAAAAATAAGCATATAGTTCCAAAAGATGCAATTTTTATTTAAGTACCTAAATACTATAATACCACACAATATACTAATATAATATAGAAAAATGTATACCCCCCCCCCCCGAAAAAAGTTACGACATTATTACGTAAACTATATTATATTGTGAATTGTGATGCCATAATTTGTGAAACGAGTTATCTATGGATTGTCAGTTATTTCATCGATAATATAATAAGTTAATATTTAATATATTAATTTCTTGGGTATTACTTTTTCGTGTATCAATAATATCATATAGTCAATTAAATAATGTGTACCGACAATAATCGTAATCTATATATTATTAAATTGTACGTCAATATAATCGATTTTATATAAGTACCTTTCGCATGCGGGTAATTTTTAAACCGTGCTGTTGTCGGTCAACTATCAGTGTAGTGGATTACGCATTTAGGACTACGACTAACTGCAGTTTAGTCATATTTTAATGCTTTTTGGCTATTGCCTATTAATTAAACTTTTAACTAACAGTTAACTGTCATTATGTCAAAACGCAAAAATAATCCTATATTATATATGTATCGAAAAAACAAGACAACGTTGATGATCCACCAGTTATGAATTACCTTCACCCACGAAAATAATTGAAGATCAAGTATTCGTAAAGTATTAAAAACTTATTCTTACCAAAAAATTGGGAAAAATCCTACAACTGGCTGTATTATAATGCTAAAAAGGGTGGGGCTTTTTGTAAAGTATGTGAGAAATTTCTTAGATAGTAATCATAGTGCTTTACAAAAATCATAAGGTATTTTTATATATACTCCATTTACAAATTATCGAAAAGCTACTGATAAAACTAGTTAACTATTAAAACACGCTTGTTCAGAAAATAATTCTAAGGCTTTATCTTTGAATGAATTATTTTTACAAGGAAAATATGAACCTATACATACACAAATGACACCAATAAATTGATCTTAAAACGATATTTTTACTTCCCTTAATTATTTACTTCTAAGGCATACCCCCTTGAAAATTTACGATACCCCTCCGGGATAGAAGGTCTGAAATAAACACTGATTATGATAATACATAATATGTATATACGTATAATATCATGTTCTAGTAGATGCGCAATAATAATAAGCGTATATAGAAATATATAGCTTTAGATATTATACATAATGGACAGTCGCTTGCCTGTTGAGCTGATCAACGCACACGCCGTGCACGCAAGGGTTGCTGAGGCAAGCGAAACCGGCGTGCGCGGGCCCCGGCGCCGAGCACAAAAGCGACGCGGCCGCGGCCGCGAACACCACGGCCACGACGGACGGTACTGGCAAACGGTCCGGCGGCATTTGGCATTTCCGGACGGGATCTCGGATTGTTGGAGACCACCACCAGCGCCGTGCGTGTTATAACAATCACCTACACGCCACGCGTGTGTCACCACTGTCGTTGTTTTGCTGTTGCACGTGCGTGTCGCTCACCGCTGTCCGTATAGTGTGGCCCTTCGCTTTCGGTCACCGCGGTCGGCGCATCCCGCGGCCGCACGCAGTCGAATGATAATGTTATACGCTTATAATCCTAATAATATGCTGTTATATTAGGCACAGGGATGGCCGACGACTGCAGTTTGGACGGGCTCAAGCGTTCCCGCCGGTCTGTGGAAAACCGCGAAAAACTAAACGTTATAATATAATATACTTAAACATATACCGTTATTGAGAATTATTTTCCGTTTCAAACACGTCTTATAATATTATCTACTATACGCATAATATAGGTATTGCATTTCATGTGTGCTGGATAATAATAACAATATCATAATAATAAGCGTGCGCATCTTATAGCTATTATAATATATATATATATATATATATATATACGTGGGCATCACGCACGCATACCGAAAAATGAGTCACCCTCTTTTATACAATACTTATTTATACCCACCCGGCGACCCCGCAACGACCACGTTCCACGACGTTTTCTGAAAACCAGAAAACCGACACGGCAGAAAACTATAGTGACGCACATAAGCGAGTGAAGTATGAAAGCGATACATGTTATATAATATGTATGTTTATACCCTGTGCAACCTTACCGGTCGTTTTATTAATGTTTTTGTAATTTTGATCTCGAATATACTCTTATACCTACCCGTGCATACAAGTATATAGCGTATACCTTTGTATATTTAAGACTATGTGTGTTCTGTGTCTTATTTTGGTTGCGTAAATGTTTTCATAAAATGCAATGCATTTATAAATTATAAATTATAATACTCGTTCATCCACTCAATATAAATAATAAATTAATAACCGAAGAGAATGTTTGTGCGCTTTAACTACAAAATAATTTAAAACACATTAGTTACACTAAACATGGGATTATGTAGGTTGCTATAAATAATTCAACGAAATATTCAAAGATAATTCAAATACATAAGTAGGGCGAATTTAAGTTCATACACGACAGAAAAAGTAATATATGTAATCCCTTATACAATAATAAAACTTACTTATGTCAGTAAGTGTGTATTCATACTATATTATGGATTAGATGATTATATTTTAATATTTATTATTAAATTATATTTAATATACATTGAATGTAATAATCATTATCATTATAATAATAATGTCTTTCAAAAAATATAATAAAAATCGCATAATGAATTTCATAAATAAATAAATGATAATAGTAAAATATCCATAATATACATATAATATATAATATTCAATAATAACATCTCATTTTTCTCCCGTATGGACCAAACGTACGCAACTTTTTTTTTTTGTAGAAACTTCACACATAACATTTTTATATTCGTGTAGGAATGAATAAATCACATTTGTATAGAAACTAATGAGGCTATATAATTTTTTACCCGCTATAAATCTCGTGAAAGAACCTGCTACCCCCGTACCCTATAGATATAATATAATATTAAAAAAATTAAATATATATTTAAACTTATAAATATTAAACATTTAAAGATAGAGGTTTTTATAAGTTACGAAATGTAGACATTTTTTTTTGGTTTTCACGTTTTTTAAATGTTGTTTGACGAATAACAATTGAATATTACTATATTACCTACATATTTTAGGTATAATTAACCCCAGTAAAGCCTCGTTCATAATAAATATGAAAATACTCCATAAATAATAATATTTCAATAGCCGATTTAGCAATTCAAATGTTATATTTGATCACAATAATTAAAGTGGTTAATAAATCCAATCAATTACACAGGGTTAAATTGTAGTTTGAGAATACATGACTAATACATTTTAAAATGAATGAATGAAGATAATAATAAAACTTCAATTTACTAAAATTGACTTAACTGTAAGTCTGTAACAAATTAATAAAAAGAAATTATTCAAAATATTCAGATTATAATGATTATATCCTTCGACGGGGCCTGCAGCAATCAAATAAAATATTCTTATAGCATAACATATCACATACATAGTCAAGTAGGCAAGAATGGAAGATGTTAATTTTATCAAATGGGTTTTATAAATGATCGTTTTGAAATTTTTAATTAATTTATCGTATCTGCATCATATTGTACAATAAGATACGCCGATATATTTATATAGGACACTTGGTAAAATTTAATCATATGCGATATTAATTTTTTGTTTTTATTTTAAATTTTATATCCTCGATGTTCAATTTAGTCTCTGGATAGTGTCTTTACTCTTCTATGTGTTCTAAATATTTTAATGAATTTTAATTATATCTAATAGGCTAAATTAACATGTATGTTGTGTAACGCATATAACTTGTTTACGAGTAATGTTAAAAATCAGAATGGCTATAAAATATTATGATGAAAATTTAGTTAAAGGCGTAATACTCATAGTTCATACTACATATAATTTCGTATTAATTGACTTATTGTTGATTTAGGAAATCATTAATGAAAGTACTTATATTGAACTTGATCATTCATTTGACAATTTATAGACGGATATCGAAAACTGCTATTTCCGTTAATTATATGCCTACATTAAACATGAACCAATGATTTAAACAAAATTATTGCAAGCACATGTCATTAACATTATTACTTACCTATAAATTATAATAACCGAGGGTTTAGAAAAAGCAGGAAGTTCTTACAAATACTGTTTATTTTTTTTTTTTAATGGTTTTCTAGAAAAACATAAATAATTTGTATTTACCGTGAGAAACGATCAGCACTACGATCAAATCAAAATTAAAGAAATCAATTAGAAAATATAACATTAAAACGTTTATTTATGTATAGTTGTGTGTATATACTATATACTATAATATATATATATATATATATAACAAAATGTCTTTTGGACAACAAAAATGCATGAAAAATTGAAGACTAATGCACACAATGTATTAACAATAGTGCGTATATAATATATATATATACACTGCTACCTATTGTTGTTAATCGAACAAACATTACTGTTTTCTGTCTTTAATAGTACAAATAACGAAGTAGACACTAATCACTGACATATTAAATGTATTATTAGCCATATACGAAAAATCACACAAGTACCTACTCGATATTGACGTTCAATTCTTTAGTATAGATAGTTTAAGTTTTAAGACAATAAAACTACACAGAATATGTCTACGCTTATAATTTGCGTAAGGTATAGTTTAGCATTTCGAATACATTTTACTTAATATACTAATCATAAAAAAGTATAATTGAGTTTTACATAAAACAAATGAACTATCAAATTATTTAATAGGAAGACTTTAATTATAAACTTATAATAAATTACATTATAATCAGTCTGAGTTATTCTTCTTGCGAGTCCTTATCTATAATAATATAGGTAATCGAGTAACTATTATTAAATCATTTTCTATAACAGTTCACAGAAGTACTCGAAAAAACATTACTTAATTTATTTTAATGGTAACGTTTAAAATTAATCATCACGCTGTGTACTTTTTTACGTGATTATACGTTGAAATAATTTCAACTACATTTTAGAATAATGGTACTTTATTTTCTAAGTGCCACTAAAAGTTAATATGTACATACAAACTCATGCTATACACACTGTCAAAACAATTGTCTGTAGTTTTTATTTAATACTTCACACTCGACTCTTAAACTACATTAAAGCCTAAAGATAGTATTTTATGCAGTTTGACGCTTCAGCTTCACTATAGGTACTCTGGGCAAAACCTCGACTCTTGAGAGTTAGGACTATATTATTATGCATTATATAATATAGACTATGTATATACCTACTATCTACGGTAACAAATTAAGTACTAAATAAAACACACATATATACACACAAACTATTTATAATATAATATATACAAATATACGTGTGTACGTACATACCTACTTTATGTATAATAATATATCAAACCTCTATAGCCACTAAAATCTATGGTATTTTAGTTGAAATACAATGAGATTTTACACAAAAATCGTATTCTGCAAATTTGACCGCTAAAGCCCAACTGACTAGTTGTATAAACTGTTTAAAATTTATAAAATCGTAATATAAATCACTGCTGAGTAAATATAAATAAATTAGAGGTTTTCATCATTTAACCGTTTACTTATTGAATATGTTTTATATCATTATTTACAATTAAGTATTAACAGAATACCTAATATTATTAACCTTCTGGACTCAACGCTCTAATTCTCAATTTCTCATAATGTAATAACTTCTACTAAGATGAATTATCTACTTAAGTACTAGAATGATTTATTTTAAGTTATACAATTCCATGTTATTACTAAGTTTTTTCATTTAGTTTTAATCATTTATAGCCATTCCATATCGTTTGGTAAAAATGTTATCAGAATGATAAACATATTAATTACTATTCGTTTAAAATCTTCGATAGAATACGTAATTGTTACTCTTTTTAAAAATTAATTTCGTGTCAAAGACTATAATTTTAAATTATATATAATACTTGCTTAAACTTGACATTCTATTTACTTGAAAATTATTTTAAAAAACAAATGTATATTATATTTTTATTTTATTACACTCTAGATTTGTTACGTTTCATTTTCTGATACTATAAAGCAATTAAGTTAACGTTACATAACTGTCTATAATACATAATATAATTTAATAAAAAAAAAACCAGTATTGGGTCAAGTGACTTTGCAATACGTATACGTATACTTCTTTAGTTGGCTCATTAATTTTGACGTATTCTGATCGAAAAACTGAGGTATTTGAAATTTAATTTTTAAGGATGTACTCATAAATTGAAAAAATAATTCGTAACATTCCAAAGCAGTATTAAAATATATTTTTTATATAATCATGATTTGATAATCAAAGGAACCTGAGGTAATAAATATTATCCAGTAAACCTTCCAGAAGTATTAACCGTAGTTGATATGTATAAATAAAGATAAGTAAAACCCAGCAATCCAGAATGTATTAAGAAAACTGGAGTGAAGAGCAAAACATAACTTCGGCTGGTTGGTACCAGGGACGGGTTAGCGCACTGAAATTTCGATACGCCTACAAATTGCAAACAAACATGCCAACGTCATCGAACTCACGCAACGTTCCGTTAAACATATATTGCACATCCAATATTTCAACAGTTAAAAATAAAGAAAGTACCTAAGAGCATGACACAAAAATAAATACTGGCACACATTTTAAGGGATGTTCAATAAGTTGAAATATATTCAATAGCATATTAATTATTAGCACACTGTTATAATGGTGTCGCTATGTATAATGATAACAATGGCAGGCAAAATATACCTATTATAGGTATTTTACGTATATAAGTCAAGGTATTTTAAATACTTGTTGGTAAAAATGTCAGTAGAATGAACGAATTGACACAGAGCTATAATAGGTAGTTTTTTTATACACAACGAATTGCCTGAAAATGACAATGTAACTATGTAACTAAGCCTTTTTGAAATATATTTCATAACAACTTCATCACTTATCGATATTTGTTTTTCAAACAATTTTGTGAGAAAAATAAATATGTAGAATGTTTAATTGAAAACTGAACTTGAATTTTAACCTTCAAATTCAACTACCTATTCTTCAAAATTTTTACATTTAATGATGTGTCTTTACTATTATATTATATTTAACCATTTTATCAGTTTTGGAAACTTTATTTTTAAACATATTATATTCAATTAGTCGTAAGAATGAAGCATTTTAACAATATTGTTTAGTGTATTATATATAAAGACATAAATTAAAAATATACATTTTTTTAAATATGTTGATATTATTTAAAGGCTTTTAATAATAATTGTTAAAAAACAAAATACTATACGGATTTTTAATAATTAGTATTAACTTTAACTTTAACTTCTTCGGTAATCTTAGAAACATAACTTATACAAATTGATGTTGGACAAATTGAACATGGAATAAAAACGCTTCTTAAAGGTATATAAAATGGTTTTAAATAAACCATTTTAATATTTTTAAATAATGAGAGTAAACATTTTCAAATATTTTCTCATTGTTACAACACGTTTGATGTGTTTAAAATATTGAATAAATTACAACATAAACCTACGAAAATTGAAATATCTTAGGTTCACTTTAAACATTGTATGAATTTATTTGGTAATCGACCAACTTTTGGCAATTGAAGAATACTACAAATGAAACTTTTGGTAACCTCATAGTCACGCCTATGATTTAAACTTAAAACTTGTGTGATATCACGTTGTTAGTATTATTAATAAGGATATTCTATAATACAACAATATTATAGTTGTTAAACAATTATATTGAACAAAAAAAAATTGTACAGTATTACTTGTATTGTATTTGGTGTCTAAATATATGGATAAACAATAAATGTTATTTTAGACTAAAATGCGTACCCTGAATTCTGGTGTACTATATGTATTAATGTATTACGAGTACCTATAGAAAAAACACAGTAATGCGGAAATACGGTGCATATTATAGAAAATACGCTATATCTACGTATAACACAGTAGGGCAAGGTTGTTTCACTGAAAAAAACTTAATGTTTTTTATCACTTTTTTAAGTAATAATGTTATTCTAATGATATTATTAAATACAGAATTCGAAAATGTCTTATTAACGTAATAAGATTAAACCTAGATTAATTTTTGTTTTACTACTAATTTCATTATAAAAATTGTACATTAAAATATTTTGTCTTTAATAAAAATGTTATTACTCAATAAAAGACCATTTTGATAGATTTTAAATATTATACTAATTATTACTGTTCCGTCCTAAATCAATAATATGAAAATATATTAAATTTTTACATTCCATATTTTATACAGAACGCTACTATATTATAAAAAGTTAAATAAATACTATAGGTATTATATGCAAATATAAACATCTCGCTTACGTAGACTGCCCAAAAGAAAAACATGGTTTATTATGAAGTCAGTGTAGGTACTCTATAATACCATATATTCAACCGAGGTACTATATATTTTAGCTGAATCTACACGTCGTCGTGGCTCAGACAAAAGCCGGTTGTATTGCTTTATAATAGTGTTATGATACGGTGCACGTATAAGCTGCTGTGCAATATAAATAGGTATAACATACGCCGGTTGGGTATACAATCGAGATGTGTTCAGTGCCATTTACACGTAGGTATACATGTAATATCTACTCGTGTGCAATATATACTCACTCATACGCATATATTATACATTATGTATATTACTAAATACCTTTATGGCTTTTTGTATATTATACAATATACCTGTATACAATAATATATTTCAAGTGCACGTGTGCACATAATATATCAATGCGTTTAGGTATAATAAATATGCGTACGTGATTATACTTATTTAGCTGTATATATATATATATATATGTGTGTGTGTGTGTGTGTGTGTGTGTGTGCTCTGTGATGGATTTAATGGAATAATATATACAAGTAAACATTCGCGTACCAAGCCCTTTGCAAATGCGGACTTCTGGACTTGTTCCTCATACTTTTTTTTTTTCATTGTCATTTATAAAACAAAATATTGATTTTTACAGAATTATTGAAATGTGTCGGCAAATTGATAAACCGCCTCTTGATTAATTCATTACCTATGTTAATATATTGTAAGATGATTATATACAACGAAGATTATTTAATTAAAAATTAATTTAATTGAAAACAAAAATGGCACTCTATTTATGGATACATTAACGTGAGAGATTATTTTATTTGTTGGATGTGTGTGTGTGTGTGTGTGTGTGTGTGTGTGTGTGTGTGTGCGCGGACACGGGCCACATTTTCCTTCGAACCATCACTGTGCGTGCGTTTGTGCGTTTACCTGCGTACTTGGCGTGTCCTTTTCGGTAATATTCGTCAGAAATCCACCCCGTGACGCGGCGCTCGGTACACTGCCAGTTATACGTGATACGCACACGCCCGCGCAGCTCTATGCCTACGTTTCCGTATACCACGAACTTAACGATTTGCGGCGTATAGCAACCGAACGCTATAGTTAGACAACAACACATCACGCAGAGTTTGTATTACATTTGGTACCTATAATATAAGTAACGGTATCGTATTGGTTTGGTTATGGTAAAAACTATACACCGCATCAAACGATTCAAACGTGCCACACACACACACACATATATATATACATGAACACACACACTCGCACAATACGTATTATTAAATAAACGTATAGGTATAATATGAAGTATAATATTGTACCGGCCGAAAGTTTTGAAATGACATCGTTACGGTGCACTCGCTCCCCCCCAAATAATATGCTGTGTAAAGTTCAAACCGAAATATCGACCAGGTGAGTACTGTGTAGGTGGTATATATATATCATGTATTACAAAATAAATCATCGAGTGATGATAACTACATATAATAAAGACGTAACGAGAAGAGATATTTTATACGCGTTATACGGCTGTAATAATATAGGTAGGTACATCCGCAGAAACACAATAAAACGTAAACCGGTATAAATATACTTCTTATATTATAATATCATGATATATATTCAATAGCGACCGTGTATTGCGGCCAATACGAACGATTTGTTTACGATGTATAAATATTCGATGATTATTTTACAAAATATATGGTAATAATGACGATATTATTTTTTCTTATTTTGATGCTTGACGAAATTTTAAGCAGTAGATGCAAAACAAATAATAGATAATATAAAGCCATATAGGTAAAATAAAAATGGCCTCACGATAGTTAACAGAACTCCTTATCTTTATTTTTAATATTGAAATAAACTATGAACATAATATAACATTACTATTTACTTTGTCAAATAATATATATATATATATATATATATATATATATTTATACTAAAAACCGCTGTCAAAAATAATCTATTTAAATGTGTAGGTAATAGTAGTTGAACTATTTAAATCTTGCTTTTCTTGATTTCATAATAGTACTTATTACATGGATTGTGATGAGAGAATTACGTTACGTGGAATCCTACAAATATATCCTCATATCTCTTGGCTATTTTAGTACCAAAATATTAGGAGAAAAAAATGAAGATAGTCGTGTTTTCTGATTTATTAAATTGGTACTGGTCAACAATAAAACAAGTAGTCAACCAAAAATCTGCATAATAATCAGTGGCGTATTTACGGGGGGTGTCCAGGGGTACTGAACCCCCCAGAACCTCTTAAAAAAAAAAAAAGGAAAACTAAAAATTCTAATATATTGGCAGATATTGATTTATGTAGGCACGCGCGGACATGGTTTTTTCCCGTGAACAAAATATTTATATGAAATACAGTTTAAAATTAGCTAACGGAAGCGGTCAAACGCTCAAAAACCCGCCACAGTACTTAACAAAACTTTGTATTGTATGTATAATGTATTTCCACTTTATAAGATACCCGTATCAGAAAAATCAGCAATTCTAAAAACCATCTAGAAAATATTCTTATCGCAAGTCATTGACGACGCACACCATTCTCCTATACATTATTTCTAGGTTGCTATTAATGTATTTAATTATTATTAATTTACGGCATCAACTGGCCAACAAGTGTCCATTCAGAACAATGTTTACCTACTATTTATTATCTGTCAAAGATTAGCGAGTGATATGATCAATGATCATAAGGACAATTTTTGTCATAATGTCATTTCTACAATTTAAAATTATTTTAAAGCTTTAATTTATTGTATGTATTAACGCCAAGGCTGGGCATTAACGAGTTAAAAGTTAATATTAAGGTAAAACGTTAAGTTAATTTTATTCAAAACTGTCTTAATTAAGTCAATTTTTGTCCAAAGAATAATACAAATTATTGCATGAGGTTTTTAATATACTTATAATTTCTATTTTAATATGAATTTTCTGCAGACGAAAATAATATGAAAAATAACTTTAATAGTCATAATATGGGCTGTATAATATCTACTTCCACGTTTACCATTATCAATTGTATTACTAATATTTTCAAAGGTAGGTAATAAAGATTATCGCTTTGATGGGTTCTCTGAAGTGGATGTCAAATGTTATAACCGCAATAGGTAATCACTAATCAGCAAGTCTGAATTTGGTTCTGAAATAATTACTGGTATTATAACAATGGATTGGATATGATGTCCATTTATAGAAAAGATTTTGTCTTAGAATCTTTGACCAAAAGATCCTGATTTCCAAAAGAAACTTTGATTGAACTTAGTAAAAAAAAAAGACAACTAGATTTCGTACTTTAAAATAATAAAATATACTTGTGTTATAATTAAGCCATGAAATTTAAAATACCTACTAAAATATAATAAAACAGCTATTTTCCATTCTTATAATCTATTAAAACTACCTATGTTATAAAGAAATTATTGGACCCCCCTCCCAAAAAAAAGAATTGAAAATACGCCACTGATAATAATACTAAGCACTTTTTGTCATTTTCATTCGCGGGCTTGGTAACTTTACCTATATAATATGAAATGTCGAATAAAAATGAAACCATTAGTCTGACCAACAGATTTTAAAATCTTGGTTGAGCCCTAAAGCTCAAAAGACATTACAAATTTATAAATGACAGGTTTTTGATATTGGATTTGTATAATATATTATATGTTGTATTTATAGTTTCTACAGACTCTGCAGTCTACGTATGCATAGCATATACATTTACCGTGGACTCAATTTACAATTATATATTTATATTCATCTATATATAACCTGTAAAAATATAAGCAAACATAAACTTTACTGAAGTTTATCAGCTTAAGTATTTTAAAATCAAATAATATATTAAGAGTATTTAATAAAATATTCCTTTTACTCAGACTTTTGTTGCAATAAGATATATTATACGCTTGTAAATAAATGGTTCATATTACTCACCATAATTTTTTTGTTAGACTTGTAATGTTTATTCGTGTTTATAATTTAATGGAAACTATGAAAATTGTGTAATGATTGACGATGAAAACAATAATTCTCCTGGAAACAAATTCACTCGACAAGTTTATCCAGCAATCAATGTAACGTGAGTTACTGGAAAAATGCGTTTCATTATATATTTTGGCAGTTTGGCACACGAAGGGCGGTTCCCACGAGACGTATTAACAATGCCAATCGGACAACTCCCATGCTACTTGTGTTAGATTGTTTTCATTATAAAAACATATTGAATTAAATTACTTTGACCAACTATAACAGTAACTACTAAAAATAAATTGAGGAAGTAAATTCGATCAGAAAGAAAAAATAAATATATTATACACTCATTATTCTATGTCAGAACTCAGAATATAAAAAAAGGTTACCTACACATCATATCTAGAACATAATATCCATTAAAACCATGTCGTTTTATTCCAGTAAAATGAAATAGTTCGTCTAAATAAATAATGGAGTTTATTTACGAGCATGATCGTTTGTGTTCCAATTTTGTGTTCAATTTTAACAAAATAATCAACAACTGCAGTAATATAATGATCACTACAAATGTTGATTCTATAGTCTTGTACGTATAGGTACTAATAGTAAGCTTCGTCTAATAACTATACTACTGTAGTTATCTCAGATATTATTAACTATAATTTAAAATATTACTGTTGGATTAAGAAAACATTACTCGTGGGAAAAATTCTATGTTTAGAAAATAACTGTCCAAAAATATGTATTAAATATATTTTTAGTAATAGTTTTTTTTTTATAAGAAAGTATTATATGTATAAGTATATTTAAGTTTTCAATTAGCTAAAAGCAAATAACATTTCTAGAGTTTGAAAGAATTTTTTTTAATTTTATTTATTCGTTTTCTATACGAAAATTAATTCTGTTTTTTTTTGTATAGTAGATAAGTTGTTTAAATCAAACTGAACGTATATATATATATTTCTATTATTAGTAGGTATTTATAAATAATGGTCAATTAATTGAGAAATGTGTTCAATGTACAGTTAGGTACATCATTAATTTTTAGTTTGGTTTAATTCATTGTATAAATTAATACCTGAGTAGGTACTTGTGATTAGGTCGTATAATGACGTTTTAAACAATTTGATCATTTACAGTATTTACACGAAGAAGTAGTAATTTACCTGCAATAATGCTCGGTGTATTAATATTCTTCTGTTTTTCACGAAAACGTAGAAAAAATACATTGTCATTTCACCCGTATGTGATTATAATATAGACTATAATAATACGTATATGTACTTGTATATTCTACTCCATATTTTATATGAATCAAAAAAGATACCTGGACTAGCGTCTAGCGGAATAGTTTGAACAGTTTATTGTTTAAAATTATAAATCCCGTTGAGTATAAAAAAAAAATGTCTAATTTCCCCACAATAATATACTATGATGATCGATGTAGGAATACAATGCGATATGCGACAACGTATTGACGTAATAGTTGAATTTGAACTTATATCGATACAAGTATTTTTCAAAATAATTACTATAAACACATATAAATGATTTTCTAGTCAACTGTTAAGGAGGTGTATGAATACGAATTTCAGATTTCTTTAACACAAGTACACCACCACTTCATTTAGGTATAATTAATGATTTATTGGTTGATCTTTGGCAGTTAATATCTCATTAACGTGGAGCAACGGAGAAATTGTCAATTATAGCGTGGCATTATGGATCTGAAGGTACACTCTGCCATTTTACGTGGACATCGACTGATCTACCTCCTCGGGTGATTGTAACTGTCAGTAAAAACCTTTTATTTAATTTACTTTTATCTTTTACAATTTTCTCTGATATTTTTATTTTTAATTGTACTCTTTTTAAGTTTTTTTTCTATCGTGATAATAACAAGAAAAACATAATTCAGTGCGTTTAACATTTATTATGGACTTGTCAAAGAATTCTTCCAAAAACAACATGGACTACTACATCAAAAGACAAAAAAACAACGAGGCTGCCAGAAACAGCAGGATTAAAAAAAAAGAACATGAAATCGAAATTGCCAAGAAGAAGCAAAAACTCGAAGTGACTTATGTCAAACTTCAAAAACAAATCAATCATTTGCGATCAGTTCGCGCTTAAAAATATAAATTATTTAAGGTGAAACTCATTTAACGTATTTTATAGGTACCTAGGTACGTAAAATAATATAGTTTAAAATTGTATTAAAATAAAACGTTGGTATTAAATTTACAAATAATTCCGAATAATTGAATATTGAATAATTTTAATTTATTATTATATTATATTAAAATTAATTATTTTATAAATTGGAATTTTATTAATATTAATTTAAAAATCAGTTTTCATTAAGAACTGTTAATACAAATAAACAAATGTAAAAATGATTCATAATAGACAGTTAATTTTTTATGTGTACAAAAAAAAAACAAAACAATTTATTCAGTATTTTTTGCTCTAGTTTATAATATAAATAATATTTATGAAACATCATTAACTATAAAGAAACCTAGTAATGTATTTTAATTTTAAAACGAAACTGCAACAATTTAAAACCGTAGTGTCAAACTAAAAAACTGTCCTTAAATAGTAACAATGAAAATCCACAAACATATAATTTTTTTTTATAAATTAGACTTTATTAAATAATATATAGCAATATAGTAAGTAATAAACTTACTATTTTAAAATGATATATTTTATAATATTTAATATATTAATATAATATTTAACTTAAAATGATTATTACTATTTAAATTTTTCCAATTAAACTATAAGTTCCTTCTAATCTGTTTGAAAAATAAAATTAAAAGAACAAATTGTTTCTGAATTAAATTAAGTATAAATAAAAAAAAAGAGAATATATATTTTTATCAAATTTAAAACTAAAATAAAAGTTTATTTGTATAACTACAGATTATATGAAAATTATATTAATATTTTATAATTATATTTTCATATTATATGAGTATAGTCTGATAGTGTAACCAATTTATCATATGGCTTATTGTTTCTGATTTTGTACTTTCAGTAGGTACATATATAATACCTAATATAAAAGATTTCAATTATGCAATGTCAACATTTAAAACACCAACTAAAAATTGAAAAGTTAAGTAATTATTTCAAAATTTTTCAAATAATATACATATTTGACAAATATCTGATGGGTAATAAATATTAATTTTTTGTATAAGTAATTTGTAATATTTAAAATGTTGGAGTAGAAACAATATTGGAATTTTTTTAAAATAAATAAAATATAAATATATTTATTTGTATGTATATTTATACATATATAGTCATATAGGTACATTACATAATATTTTATATCGGTATATATTACATAGATATCGGCTTGGACTATTACTATAGGGTATAACAATGTGTGATTTGGTTTTTTAAAATTTTTATTTTTGTTTTTTTGGTGGAAGTTTAAAACATATTTTTATAAATATCATATTAGATTATCTAGCTATCTAGATATAGATTCATAATTTATGGAATACCTATATATTATACCGATAAACTCCGTTAGAGTGTATAACAACAGAACTTTGAGCATATTCTAACCTGACACTATTTTAACGAGAGAAAACTATTATTGTAATAAAATAGTTATCTAGTTGTATTACATTTTCTATGAAAATACTGCTAAACTTATATTTCAGATTTCCAACTAATTAATATATTTATTAAATTTAAAATACCTTATTTTAATCTATTTTAATCTATTTATTACAGAGTAACAATTTCTAGGATCAGCATCAATTTCAGATAATCTTGGAACTAATGCAAAAAAGCTCGTAGACATTTTCAACAATTGAGTGTTTTATTATTATTATTATTATTATTATTTTTTAATAAAAATTACTGATGTGTAAACATTTTCAAAATTGTGTTAACATTTCTAAAATTAAATAATTTTAAATAAAATTACATTTAATTTATTTACCCAATGGAAATTTTACCATGATTCTCAATAATTTTATGTAAGAGATGGCTAAAATTAAATGACATTTAGTATTTTAGTCGACAGCTGGTTTATAATTGAATGCCAATGTTTAGAAAGACAAGGGTAACTATTAAAAATATAAATACCTAATAATTAGGTATAATATAACTAGTAAGTTGGGTATACTTCTGTGTAAATGTTTAATTAAAATTTAATAATTGCAATTTTTCAATCTGTAATTATATTATGAATAATTAAAAAAATAACAATAAATTAGCAACATTTGTTCAATTGAGGATTTTAAATGATTAAATCTATCCATAAAATATGACATATACATTTCAATATTAAACAAATATCACACATTTTTAATACATCCTTGGTAGCAGTAAAATAGTAACTATTTAGTATTTTATAAGATATTTGAATGTACCCAATGTTTACTTAATTATTGTTGTCAGTTATTTATAAGGTATTAAATATTGAAATTTTTATAGGTTTTTGAAGAATTTAAGATATAAACTTGGTGTGTAACTAAAAAGTTTTTAATGTCGTTTTTTTATTATTATATATGTATATAAATGTTATTTCTTTATTTTCATTTATTAAAAATAAAAAATTCAGTTAAATAAATAAAATTAATATTATAGAGATGAAATATTCATAAAAATAAAGTGTTTACAGATTATTGTAATGATTGAAGTTCTACAGTTAATTATTGTGCTATACTATATTATCTAATAGGTTAAAACATTAAAAGTAACAAAAAACCTCTATAGTTAATTATATATATAGAAGTATATACATTATTTTACATAAGAATTATTATATTTTTTTGACTCGTATGTAGGAAAATCATTATTTTTAAAATGGTCATGAATTTATGCATTTTGTATTTTTTTTTCTTTAGAAACTCATGGAGAGATGTTTTTCTAGAAAAGTTTTTACAATAACATACAAATTAAAACAACTAATTTTTGTACTTAATAGTGTTTTATAATATTTTAAAGGCATTATTTTGAATATTAGATGTTTTTTCTAATTATTTTCTATTCGCTGACAGAAAAAATTGAAAATATATTTTTCTAGATATTATAAACAACTTATTAAATTCAAACTTCTATCAAATTATATTTAAGTTTCATCATAAGTTTATAATTTAATCCAGACCTTAAGTTATGAATTCTAATTATTAATATAAAAATCAAAAATGTATCAAAAATTTTATCAAAAAGTATTTTTAAAAACATTTTTATGTTTTTAAAAATACTTTTTAATTTAAGGATCAATTTTATAAGTTTTTTTTTTTTTGAAAAAATTCATTATTACTATTATTTAGTATCGTGAAAGTATTAGTAAATATAACAGTAATCTATAATGAACATAAGATTTAATCTGATGAGGCAATAAAATTTTAAAATATTCCCATCTATGAAACCAAATTTTTTTAATCCAATGGAACCTAAAATAAATAAAAAAAAAGAATAGAATTAAAGTTATTTTAAAATGTAACATTTAAATAAATACCAGTATAACTAATTTTAGAATGATAACTATTTCAAGATATATAAAAACCATTATAATGAAAATTATGCTATTAATTAAATTAAAAACATAATGATTTATATTTCTTTTGGTTGTACCTTTACTATACTTATAAAATTTGTTTCATACACTTAACTATTAACAATAAAATATATGTTAATTAATTTTAACTATAATAATTATTAGATAGTAAAATGAATACCTAATACTTCAAATAATATTTATTTTTTTTTAAATATACACATATTATGATAAAAATGATATACTAATATTTGAATATACTATTTAATAAGCTGAAATCATTCAGAACATTTTATTTGATTATATTAGAATAAAAATGAATTACAATGTATACAAATATTAATAATTTATTTCTATGGAAAGCTTTTTAATTGAACCTGAAGTATTCAAATAAAAGTTATTAATTCATTCTTCTTCTACGTTTGAATGATTATATTAAATTAAATAAGGTACCTAATCAATCAATTACTATGAATAAAATATTACAATAATTTTGAATAAGCTCATGCAGTCATTAACACATCCTTAATTTAATACATTTTATGTTTATAAAGTAATGTTGAAAGTAGTATATTTAATACTATAAAAATATCAAATATGATCTTAAATGGTATAATTTTAATTTGACTTCAAAATTACAAAATAAAGGAAAAAATTAACAATGTTTTTTAAAAACAATTATAGTACTTATATTTATATACTTATTTTACTGTAGAAATATTCTATTTCAAAAATATTAAAATTTTCTTCAAAATTAAAAACTATAGTTAACATTGTACTGAAGTTTTAATGATTTTTTGTTTTATCCTGAAAATAAAATAATCATGAATCAGTACATTATCCAAAAAAAAAAAAAAATCAAACCGAACAATCCAATAAAATATTTTATTAAATCTTAAATCATTATTGGGTTGTGTTTTTTTTTAAAAAAAAATATATTCAAGTGAAAGATAAATCTTACTTATTTTCTCAAATGAATGTTTTAACAATTACAAAATTGGCTCATGAATACTTATATTTAAAGTGGTTAATACTTTTATTTTCCATTTCTTTACGCAAGAAAAAATTTCATATTTTTGAACTTCCTAGTAGTTTTTAGCAGATATATTTCATGTGGTCTACTTGCATACTTTGTAGTAATAATCTGTAAATTTTTAATAAATATAGAATTAAATAGATTTAATATCATATACAAAAAACATAGTAGGTATAATATTTTTCCATTATTCATCGACGTATAACATTACAAATATAAAATATTATATAACTAGGCAACTCCAATTAATTATTACATGATTAATGTATAAACCAACATATTAGGTACGGCAATGAAATTAATTGAATAAAATAGCTTAAGCAAAATAGTTAATATTAAGCTCTCTTAAATATATTTGAATTTTTAATACGCTATAAGAATTTGTTTTTAAGTGTTTTTAGAATTGTTATCTTAGAATATAAAGCTTAGAATAAACTTAGAATAGCTTCAAACCAACCATAGATAGTATATTTCTTGATAATTTGTATAATAGGATTATAAAAATGTTTTTTTTTATTGTTAACCTTGTTGTTTTACAATAAGTAACAATTCGCACAATTAAGAATATTACAAATACCAAGTAATTACGTAATTAATTGTGTTTTCCAAAAACAGTCATACAAGAAAAATTAAATAAAGTAATTAAACTCATTAATCTAAAAAAAAAAAGATGTCCTGGTTCTTTTAATCTAAGTAAGCAGTTAAATCGTCAGTTAAAAGTAAATTATGATGGTTAGCTTATAGGTAACTAAAATATTTTTAATAACTCACCGCTGTATATTTTACTGTATGAATCTTTTTTTTTAAAAGATAATAGAAATTACAGAATCCATAATTTCAGTATATTTATAATTATGGTCAAAAATTAAAATAAAATTGGAAATTAATACTATGTAGTATGTATTTATGTGCATGATCAGAGTTCTAGTTTTGTGTATTATCACGGATCATCATCAATGTTATCACTTATCACTTAATAGTCAACAACTAAAAATATTAATAAATAACTTGAAGTCTTTACCTATTTATAACTTTAAAATAATAAATGCAAAACTATTAATTATTATTTTAGGATCACAAATTATTTAATTGTTGAACGTATTAGTAAAAGTTTTTTCATATTCGTATTGTAGGTATCTGTAAATATGTTGTAATAATAATTAAAAACTTGCAAACATTTACGAAAAAAAAATGAATAACTTCACAATTAGTTTATTTTTTTGAGTAGAAAAAGTTTCTTTGAATGTTAATAATTATGCCCATGAACACTTAAGTTAAGGTTTATGAATATAATGCTTTGGTTATATCTATTGAAAAACCATGGACAAATAAATAAATGATAAATCTATTTTGTATGAAAAATTGTTAAAAGAAATACTTACTACCTTATCATAAATATCCTGACATGCGAATTTAGAAGTCATGCGTTTGCGAAAGAATCTCGGTAGTTTATTTCCATGATTTGTTCAGCAAGTTTAAAATTTTTGAAACTATTGACTAGCAATCATCCAAAGTTTAATCGTTTATTTTTGATTTAATTTGAAACAACGTCATTACACACCTGCAACCTGCACCAGCTTGCACCATATTATGATGGTTGGACTGCAAGCTATTAAAATGCAACGAGAAGTCAAAACATAGTATTATAAACGAATTTAAAGGCATTTGATGCAGGCAATGTTTAAGTACACATTTTTCAATCATACGTGTGATTATATTATAATTTCTTGAATTGTACTCAAAAACTATAAATATTTTATGAGTAATGTGAAAACGAAAAACAGTTACTTTCTTAAATATCAGAAGGAATTAATTTCTTAATAATTATTATATAATGCCTATTTTCCATAATATGTGTCATGTGTCCATATATTTTAAATGTTAAATATGAATACTTATATGCATTGAAATGAACTATACAAAATTTTCGCTGGTTTAAGGTCACATGTTTTTCTATAAGTATTGTAAATATAAACGTAAACACACAAATACATAATAGTTGTAGCTTTGTGGGATCTTATCAGTAGCGGCTCTAGGTTTTGATCGATGACTGATCCTATTTTAGACAAACATTTAAAAAACGCTACTTCTTTTGCAACTTATACCAGTTCCAATATTCAAAATGAGGTCATTAAAATTTGCGGTGATTTAATACAAGAAAATATATTAACAAAAATTAAAAATGCAAGATTTTTTTCAGTTTTGGCCGATGAAACACAAGACATAACTCGACTAGAACAAATGTCATTTTGTGTGCGATACGTTGATAACGAGTTAAACTGTATTGTAGAAGATTTTCTTGAATTTTCGATTGTCCACGATATGACTGGTTAAGGATTATCTGTTTCAATATTTCAGCTATTAGAAAAATTCGGACTGAATAAAAATTGTTTAGTTGGACAAGGTTACGATGGTGCGGCATCGATGAGCGGTGAATTTAAAGGCGTTCAACGATATATTACAGGTAAAATATTGTACATATTATTTATAGTATTTTAATTAATATAATAATATACATATAAATAGATAAATAAATAATATAGGTTAATATGCCGAATAATAAAATAATAATAATTTATGTTGACTATTTAAGACTTAATTATATACGTATTATATAATGTTCTACAATTTTTTTTATTATTTATTTTAGAGGTTGTACCATATACGCTATATGTCCATTGTGCTTCTCACTCTTTGAATTTGGCAGTAGGTAGCTCATGTAAAATTGTATCTGTTAGAAACTGTATTGGGACAATTTCTTCAGTAATAATATTTTTCCGAGATTCATCAAAAAGAACACAAATACTAATTGAATGTATTAATGAGTATGTCTCCCAAAACAAAAAAATACCTCTAATAAAAATATATGAAACACGATGGGTAGATCGCCATGAAAGTATAATTCGATTTAAAGAATTATATGAAGCTATTTATCATGCTTTAAAAAAATTAGAAGAATGTTCAAATTCAGATACATCACAAACTGCTTTTCAACTTTCAAATTCTATCAGTAACTCAGTTTTTATTATAGCTTTACATGTGATTGAAAAGTTTTTCTCTTTAACATTACCATTGTCGATTGTATTATAAAAGGTTTATGTAGATTTATCATATTGCTATGAACGGGTGGCCGATATTTGTCAAATATTCAAAGAAATTCGAGATAATGCTGATGAAGAGTTTAAAGAAATATTTTCTTATGCAGAAGCTTCAATGATTGGACCAAGAACTGTACATCGTCGAACGATGCGTGATAATATTCCAGCCGATACTCCGGAACAATATTATAAAAGATCTATATTTTTACCTTTTCTGGACCATTTTATCTGTCAACTAAATGATAGATTTACTAAATACCATTTTGTGATGTCCAAATTACCATTACTTATTTCTAAGTTTTTAAATAAAGATACAGATTTAAAAAATTTGCGAGAAGTAGCACTTTTTTATAAAGATATTTTACCGCATTATGAGACTTTTAACGCAGAAGTTAAAATATGGGTAGCTAAATGAAAAAATGTACCAGCAAAAGACCGTCCAATCACAACAATGGCTACATTGACTGAAATTTCTAGTGATTTTTTCCCAAACATAAGCAGTCTTTTACAAATTTTAGCCAGATCGGGTTGTGAAAAAGTTTAAAGCTAATGTTTTTGGGCATGATTGGATTTTAAACTTCTTAAAAATACATCCCCAACTAATAAAACGTTTTCCCGACAATATTAAAAAGTCACGTGCGGGAATAACGAAAGACGATTTGAGGCAGTATATATTATTCTCATCAAAAGAGTTGGAGGGAGTTCCTCCAACCCACATTTTCAATTTTGACGAGACAAATCTCGTTGACAATCCCGGCAAAAAAAAAGTTCTCGCACGACGTGGAACAAAATATCTCGAGCATATTCGAACCACCTCTAAGGCAGGGACGTCTATCATGTTCTACGGTAGTGCTTCGGGAAAATTGTTACCATTATTTGTGTTAAACAAATCCTATCATATATGGAGTACCTGGACTGAAGGAGGTCCTCCTAGTACTCGGTACAGAAATAGTATTAGTGGTTGGTTTGATTCTGCTCCCTTTCTCGAATGGTTCGAAAGCATTTTTATTCCTGAAACTCGCAGATTAGACGGCAAAAAAGTTGTTATCTGTAACAATGTAGCTTTTCACTTTTTACCTAAAGTTTTGGAGTTAAGTGAGACCAACAACATCACTTTAATTTGCCTACCTCTTAACAGTAAATACATCACACAACCACTAGATGTGGCAGTATTCCGCAGTGTAAAGGGTTCGTGGAGGAAACTGTTGGAAGAGTGGAAAGAAAATAATGGCAATAATTTGGTGACTAAAGAAATCATGCCAACTCTTTGGGCCGTTTGTTAATAGAAATAAACCCTACTGTACCGAACAACTTAAAATCTGGGTTTCAAGCGTGTGGAATTTTCCCATGTGATGTGGAAGTGTTGCTAAAAAAAATTCCTGGTCAAGATGATGATGTACAGAGTACAATTGAGTCATCATTCGTTACTTATTTACAGAAAAAGATGGCAAAATGGACCGAAAAAAAACCTGGTGGTAAAAGAAAAAAAAAATAAATGTACCCCCAGGTAAAAGTATTACAACAGTAGATTTAGCTTCAGAGCCATCTACCTCCACTGCAGCTCATCCGCAAGACAGAATAATATATCAAGATGAATCAGAAGACGAAAACTGGGGGACCTACCATCAGAGATGTTTGGCAGAAGAAGAGACTGTAGAAGAAGAGACTGTACAAGAGACTACTATACCAGGGTTTAAGCCAATAGTAAAATCTATAAGCTCATATTGTATTGTAACATACGAAAATGAATTTTATCCGGGTGTCATTTTGGAGTTGGGCGATGAGCAAAGATAAAATCCATGAAAAAATCGAACTCTTATTGGAAGTGGCCTGAAGTGCCGGATGTTTTAGAGTATGAGTGGAAAGATGTGGTAGGAGGAATAAATGAGCCAATAACAATTTCAAAAACAAGAAACATCTACAGAGTACCAGAACTAAGCAACATATAAAAATAATTCCTCAATTAATTTTTTTTTGTTATTTCGTAGTAGGTAATTTAAGTACAATTACTTACTTAGTTTATAAGTTTTAAATGTGCAATAAAAAGTAACAAATGTACAAAATAAAATAAAATAATAATATAATTAATTTAACCAAAATGAAACCAGAGTTCCTAGACAAGATACAATGATTCCTCCAAAAAATGTACTATTAATTGTTAGGTAAAGTTTTATTTATTTAAAGTTTAAGTGCAATATGAGTGCAATTACTTTATTAATATTTAGTTTATAAGTCTCTATTGTGATATAAAGTAAAATACAAACAATAATAAAATGATTTGAACTAAATTTAATAATTTGTTTTGCATTTTATCCTTTTTTAGACATATTCTTGCCAGTAAAATACATTTTTGGGCAGAAATAATTTACTAAAATACATTTTAATAGTGCTGTTTCTTTTTACAACTGTTAACATTGCTCCAGCTACTAAATTAAACAATTTTAAATGACTTTTTCGTGATGGGGCAAAGTATGCAGACCCTATAACTTTGCTCCACTTTTGAAAAATAAAAAAATTAAAAAGTAATTGAGATATGTTCAATTTTAGGTCATAATTAAGTCTTGGGAACTCTAAATACTCGAACCATCCAAGAAATTTTTTTTTTCTAAATTTTATACATATTACGACAAAAACAAAAAAAAATGTAAAAATCGGAGTAAAATAACCCCAAACGACGGTACTATATTAAATTCCCGTTTTTTTTTTTTTTTTGGAATTTGGTGGGCATGGCTCCTTAGGCCCCTCCCCTAGAGCCACCACTGGTTCCTATAACCTGTGTATGTTAGAATTTTGAACCTTTCAAACTTTACTAATTGATTATTAAAAACTAAATCACTAGCTGTTTGTCAAACACCAAGTACTTTAGAATAGGTATGACAGGTATTGAGGTATGTATAACTTTACAAACACCGACATCCGACACCTACACAACATTTGACCATGTGTCTATCAACTTTGACGTCTGAAAACTTATAAAGCTTTATATGTATTTAATATTATTTCGATTTAAAAAGGAATATGACCCATTCAATCAATTTTTGCCTAAAACCATCGTCCAATGGAGAAATTCAATCGTAAAATGTAAAATAAAAATTAGTAGTATAATTAATAATTATGTTCTACTATCGACCTACACATAATAGGACTGGCCGAGGCCAAGGTAAGAAAAGTAAGACAGGTCACAATATGTAGTTAACATACGTTTTTTGTTACCAATTCTATGTGTGATACTATTATACTTATTCATGTCAATATGAATCTTATCTATAGCTAACGAGTTTTTTCTAAAATAACATACATTTAAACCAACAATTATATCAAGACAATAAAATATTAGAACAATCAACAAGACACTAACCAAATACAATTTCACAACTTTGTCTTTAATTCTTAGATTTCACTAGCCTTTTATCATCTATAGGCTATCGCTATACATATAAATAAATAACACTTACCAATAAAAGAAAAATATATTTAAATAGTATTTATTATTATTTAAAACTATTGTAATAGTTAATTAAAAAATAAATAAAATAATGTTAATATTGGAAACCTATTAGTTCGATTATTAGATACATAATATGTCATGTTCTATCAACATGCGTGTCTTGTGTCACTGATAAAATATTTTATTATGTAATAGCATTATTGATTATATAAATACTAGTATTTACAATTAAATCAATAGTAATAGTTAAATTTCAATTATAAAAATATTATTTTTATTTCCATATTTGATGAAAATTGCTCGACTATATCAAAATTAACATTTTACGATGAATATTATATTATAAGTATACCAATTATTAATATAATAGGTAATACAATATTTTTGATTTATTATTAAATAAATGAGCTCAAAGAACTATTATTATAGGCTCATTATTGGGAAAATTAAAAGAAAACTATACAATAGTGTAGGTAAGTGGTATTTGGTATTGATGGTGAAAAATTGATTCATAAGTAAATTAACAGTAATTTGTAATTTAATATACTTACCAAATAATACCTACTGACTCATATTTTTCCATTGAACAACTAACATGAATAACTAGGTAATTAATAATATTAATTTATTATCGTCATTATAATAATGGCTGTCCATAATTTAATATATAATCAGTTTTTATATTATAAATAATAAATTATATAACTGAACATTTCGTAGAAACATCATATTAAAATGTACATGAGATTTACTTTTAAAATGCTTTAGAATAGAACATCATAAATAGGTTAGGACGGTTAGGTAATCTACCTAGCTGTTACTGAAAACGCATGAAATAATAACTTAGGTGCCTATCGGGGATTAAATATATTTTTTAAGACTGGTAAAATATGTCAATGGTCTTTGAGCTTGTGCTATGAATTATGATTTATGGTTCACACAATAAAAACTAAAAAGTAATAAATTGCACAATGTACATTATAAATATCTACTTGTGATACCATTACAGCACTGCTATAATGCTATCTGGCCAGTAGGAACCTATAATCAAAAGAGCCCTATATATTATATATTATTTTCGTAGTAGACGAACTTATTAAATTAAATGACGGTATATGATGAAAAAAGTTTTTGGTGTTAGAATTTAAGAAAAAATAGTTAGGTGTTCTTGTCGTACGCGGTCTATTGTTTTTCGGTCTACTAACTCTACTATTAAATGGCAATGCATATCATAATTGTATGGAAGATAATAAATTATAATTAAATTATGAATAACATGAAAAGATAATAAATTAGCGATAGACAGTTTTACGATAAGAGAATAACAACAAGTATAGAAAATATTATGTTTGTTTTATTACATTTAATTTAATTATAAAAATATTTATTAAATATTATTATTATATGAAACAAAAAATAACAAATAATTAATTGATGTGATACTAATAATAAAATTAATAATAGTTTGAAATTTACAATAATATTTTGTATTAGCACGGCGGTAAACGCAAATTGTATTATATAAGTTTGGTACCTGCAGTATAAAAATACTGTAAACATATTTCATGGCAATTACTGATATAACCTTATCAATTTCGATTCACCTAACAATTTTTGTTTTTTTTTTCAGTAATTTTACTTAGGAAGATAGAACTTGACAAATTGTTTTCTCGATTTTTTATTGCAATATTTTTTATGGGATTCGGGCAGTATATTATCTATACTGTCAGTGCCGTAGTTATGGGGGGATGATGGGGATAGATCCCCAGAGCCTTTTTTTAAATATTTAATGCATTGAAATATAAAACATAACATATTATAATTACGAATATAATCCACCATGTCCTTATCTTGGCTCTAAAATTATATCTTTCGCCCATCATATTATCATACATTCATGCAATCATATGCGAAACGCCAAACGCAATACCCATAGATCAATCAAGTGTTTTTTCTACACGTTTCTATTTATAGAAATGTAATTTTTTTTCGTGTGGGAACTTACGTACCGGTATAATTTTTTTCATGGAGGAACTTACATATTATGTACCTGCTTACCTGCTATGTTTCGCGTGGAAACTTACTAAATACCCTTTATGTTTATCTAATTAATTAAACCCCCCCCAGAACCAAATCATAACTACGCCGTTGTATACTGTCACTACTACTCCAGTTTGATGTAGAAACTTTATGAATAATATGAAAATGATAGGCAGTGTACGTGTTAAAGAGTTTTTTCAATAATTGCAAAAGTCTTCCGATTTAAAATAAAATTAAAAATTTGGAGCTAATTGCTAATGATTGTAAACCAAGAATTTGTATTTTGTAGAAAATAAGTAATTTTATTTTGTATACCTTAAATTTTTGGAAGACAATTTCGTTTTGAAATTTTAATGATTGACTTGATGACATCATGTATCTTTATATTTTTTATAATAATTAATCTCTAACGACTGATTTCATACCGCTGATTTGAAATTAGAAATATTGCACAACCCATTTGTACTGAAATTTTATTTCTCAGTGTAATAAGACTAGTTTTGCAATTTTTTGAAGAAAAATGTATGCTTTGTATAAAATTATTTATACGAGTACCTACATACATTCAACATTTATGTATATTATATTTATAGGTACTTAACTTAAAATATCAGAGTACAAGCTTATTAAAACAATAGTTTAATCAGTTTGCTATATAATTTACATTTCAAAGTTTGATGGAATTTTATTTTGATAAAAATAGGGATAGGTGATAGGTGTATATAGACACGAATAACCTACACAATCTAATGCGAATGCTTATAATTAAGAGATAATATTACACTAATAGAGGTATGTATACAATATGGTCTAGACAAGATAATTACTTTCTGATAATAATTTAATTTGGTAATTTTGAACATCAGATTTAAAATGTTTTTAGGTACACAAGGTTAATTTAACTATAACATTAATTCATATTTAATTAAGTTTATGGAAAGTGTTTCGAAAAACACGATGGTTACATTCAACAGAAACTTAACTTGAACTACGGAGATTTGTAAAATGTCACGATTATTTATAGATTTCTTTTATTGGAATTCAGATTTACAGTATTTAAAAAAACTACCGATTTGTGGTTTGAAAAACAAGCCGCAAAAACTATTTTAACATATTCAACTGTCTGTACTGTACTAACTACTAAGTACTAAGTACATTCAAACCCTTTTAAAAGATCTCGTAAGTCGAGTCATAGCTCACGCGACTATCAACTTGAGCGCATTTCAATCAGCACAATGTACATAATAAGCCATAAGGAACAGAACATACACATCTAGAACCGTTTTAATTTGTTATAAATCATAATATTGTCTTTATTGAATGATTTTGATTATAATATCGCTCTGTAATTTGAAAATCCTCAGTAGTGATGAACGGTGCTCAATGTTGTAGCTGTGGAGTGTGGATGTCATCAGCGCATACTTCAGGGATTGTTAAAATCGTAATATTTATTGCGGCTACGGCCTCTACACTAGTTACCGTTAGACCATTTTTATTTTCTGATTAGCATTTATCTACACTGTTTTTTTTTTCTTGAGACATACTGCGTTTCGACTTTCAGGGACGTGCAAAATGTTATCATTTCAATCGGCCCTGAGAGTCGAGTTTATAGTGTTCAAACGTCATAAACTAGGTATTAAATTTGTTAAAATTACAATATTGAACAGCGATCGTTTCGCCCCCACCGTTTTGGCAACCACTGTGACCGTTACCGGCTAAGTCACCGCGGGAGCCGAAAACATTATTATCCAGGGGCGACCACCGACCGGTGTCGTTTAGGACCCTCAATCATTGGTCGATGTAATTTATTCACACTTCGCATTATCCGACGACATTGTCGCTCACGGTAACCGAATTAATGGAAAATACTGGAAGAAAAAAAAACCGGCAAGACACGACAATAGCGGTGCAATGTCGAGATGAGAAGCGGACAAGAAGTGGCGACGAGGGACGACGACAAAAATAATAACAATTAATAGTACATCATAATAGTAATCGGTTTCGCTGTTGCTCGCCCAAATTTGATATTTATTATTAATTATTACGAATGAAATAAATAAAAGGTAACAATTATTATGGGAAAACTATGAATGTCGTCGTTCTCCTTGTAGACCATTGTAGTCCATCGTGTCGTACGCATCACTCGGTTATTGTACCAGTGGCAACACTGGGTTTTATTTTTACAATTTTATATCCCAACCCAACCGAGAGAGGGGCCACTCGCTAAAGCGACGACAACGACGTGCCCACGAAAAATACAACTGCCCACATGGCTCCACACTGGCCATTATGGCATTACCACCAGCGGATAATAATGATATGCGTGAGCGTGGACGCGCGCGGAAAGACTCGCGGAAGATAATAATATACCGTTTCACCGCGTTCGCCTTCACGCATCACACAATGGTGAAGTGGTCCTCCACTTCAGTCACGGTTCGCGTACGAAAAGTGCGAAATTTCGCCGATTTTCGTACGTGAATGTACGTAAAAATAAAAAACAAACAAAAAATACGTAACCGTACAGCGGCGGGTCTCGTCGAGCGCTTGCGCATGAGTTTGTGATAACGCACACTATCCATATAGGGATACCCTATGATTATTCGTTAAATTGTACTATTGTGGCGTGTCCTTTGCCCTCACCGGCGGACGTCTCGACGGGACGTTATTTGCCCTTCACGGTTTCTGACATCCAGTTATTACTATGATAATGATGAAAACGACAATGATGACGGAATAATAGAATAGAATTTTGCGTTTTCGTACGCGACGACGACGAGGTGCCTGGTCCTCGGCGGCGGAAGAGTTGAACCGCGGGACCGCGGAGGGTGCATCTCGCGAACCTGCGCGCAACTCCCGACCGCTTGGGCACTTGCCGCTTGATAACGCCAATCACTGCGTTATCACGTTTCCCGTAACAAAATAATAAACCATAACGACGACGAGAAAAAACCCTACGAGCCAAAACACGTACAACAATTAATAATAATAATAATAATAATAATAATGTATTAATTAGCGACTGTTGATTAATATTTTTTTCCTCATAGTCACCGCCCGTCATCGTCATCGAGTGTGTACTGTGTACCGCATCGTATACGCATATTACAACACGCACACACATGCACGAGTGTGTGAGCGGGAGCGCGCGCGCGCGTACGTGAGCGAGAGCGTGAGCGTGCGTCGTGTGTGAGACCGTGTGCGCGTGCGGTAGAGTGCGCGTGTGTGGCTGACTGTGCGTGCGTGTGTGCATCCGATGTACCGAGTGCCATACTGATACGCGCGGTGGTGTGCAACGACTCGGGAGCCCCCCCGGTGTATTGTATTACCTGTGTGTCGCTCTTGTCCGGTACCGCTGCCGTTACTGCTGCCACCGCCACCACCGCCGCCGCCACCGTAGCCGACGACACGGGACACCGCGCTCGTTTACACCGACGTGTACACACGGCCGCCAACGGGACGACGAACGCCGATGTGCTACGTCTGCTGCTACGTCTGCTGCCGCTGCTGCTGCTGCCGTGACCGCTGCCGTTGCTGCTGGACGCCGCACGAAATGAATCGGATGCCCGTCCGCGGACACTGCCAATAGGTAGGTGTCGTTCGCCTTCTGGACGCTCTCGCGTCTTATCCTCTTAAGGTGTCCACCGTGCCCGTTTGGCGTCTCTGATCTGCCCCTCGGTTTTGTCTCTGTTTCGCCAAATAATTTTTTTCCGTCCTTGCTCCTATTACTTTATAACTCCTTAGTCCTTACCCAAGAGGTCGTTCTGTCTGACCACTGACCGTCCAGGTGTGTTTGTGTGTGTGTGTAATATGACATCACTTGTCCTCGTTCTGCTCAAGTATTTGTCTACTCGTTTTTTGTTTTACTTTGGTGTCTGAAAAATTTGATTGGCCACCGATCACAAGTAGGTGCCTACCTACACACTCGTAAGTAGCTGTGTGCTTACTGAGTGGTGAGTATCTATTCTCGTTCTACTTGTATTTTCACATTATAGTTTTTACATTGTGTATGGTTTTATTGCAGTGATATTGTACACAACAAGATTATAATATTATCGTTTGTGTTTTTACTCATTAGTTCGGATTATTAACCAATAGCTTGGTGTTCTAGTTTTTAATATATAATTAGAATCAATTATTTTTATATTTTACCTTCTACACACTTGTGATTTGTTGAAAAATAACAGCAATGAATTTTCAATCATTTAATAAAAAAAATTCATAACTTTTTTATTGAAATCTTCAGTGATTCTAATTATTATAGTGTTGTTTTAAAATTTCTTTTCTTTGTTGGTTGGTAGTCATTAATTTTAGTTATGATTTTGTTCACAATCTTCTTTTAATTGGGGTACTTATAGTTATTGAAATCGTTGGTAATTACATTGTGAAACCAAATTGCTCAAAAAATAAATAATTCATTTTAGTAGTTTTAATATGTGTGCACTAAATAGAAAGAAAAATAACTTTTTCTTAATTACATATAGGCAGTAAAATTTGTTTTTAAAAGCTAAATGTACTGTACATTCAAAAGTATGCCATCTAATGTTTGGTTAAATTTTCATGTTATTAAGTAAGTTCATATTTTAAAATCTATTATTTTTTGATAAATATTATACTGATTTACATTATGTGTTTTTCTTTTATATTTTTAATCCTCTAAAATGTATTTATTTTGAAGTACTAATGTATTCATTGAATTTTTTTTAAATGTGAAAATATCTTATGACTAAAATTTAATTTTCAAGTCATCTAGTTGAATGTACAGTATTATCTGATAAATTATTTACTCATTCAATGGTTGTATTAAAATTTGTCTTTTATTCTAATATCTTTGATATTGTTAAATATTTGAGTAGTAGCTTATTTAGCTAAAAATGCATTTAAATATTAAAATTATTCATTCATCAGATGTAACTGAATCTTAAAGTATAGTTCTTATAACTGCATTTTTATTTTAAGACCATCTGAAAATAACTGTTTACAAATTGCATGTAAGCAGGTATTATACTATTAGGGCACATAACTTTATGCAACTAAGTTTGCAATGTTGATAGTGATTTTATATTTTCTTTGGGGAAACATTAATTTAAGTTTTTGTTTGTATTATGTCATATTTTATGCACTATTAAATTGTTTGCATAATTTTTGTTTATTTTTTAAAATTATTTGCTTACTGATACTTGTTTGGCTTTAAAAAATAATTTCTTTTTATCTTTGATATTTTATCATTAGTGCACAATAGTATAACATTTTTAATTCATCACTTTTAATGTTGTAATAAAGTACAAAAATAAAATAGTGCCATACATTTTTCTGCTACAAATTTGCTTGTTATACTTGAGCATTGTTATTATTTAATAAGCATTAATCAAGCTGTAAGCAATTAATTAATTGAGATTTTAATTAAAAATGTATTTATTTTATTACTTACTTATTTTTTAAAAACATGTTAGCAAACTAGTACCCCATAGGTATGTAACCTATATTTGTATATTTTTTTCTGCTAAGATCAATTATTGACCTTTATATAAATTTATTATTAGTAGGAAAACTTGAAGAAATAATTGGTACTCATGTACATTTTTCAATAGTATGTATTTTTTATAAAACATGGTTTTTATTTTTGGAGTTTGTTTTTGATTGATATTATAACTTTTTTGACATATATTTTAGTTATAAATGCAATTCAGTAGTATAACATCAGTAAAATAAGGAATCAAATATTATGTAGGTAGGTAGACAAAAAATTAACAAATAATATTTTTCAAATTGTTACCTTACATATTTTATTTCATTTCAATTCTTTAAGATAGCTAAGCATTATTTAGGTTATCAGTTATACCTACATACCATGTAACAAAATAAAATAAAGTTTGCAAAAATATTTTGGTTTTTACCAAATGTATACTTACCCATGTATAATTCATTATTATTGATGAACATGATAGTATTAAGTGCTATTGATGAAATATGAAGACAAATTATTATAAATATGTGATATAATATGACCATTGACTATGAATTTTCTTTTTAATGAACAACTTAATGAGAATAACAATTGCATGTTTTGTATTATATAAATTATATTAAGGAATTATCATATAAATTATGTTAATAATGTTAAAAATATTTTGAATTAATAAATTATAATAAAATTAAAATTCTAGTCCAACCAGGCCTACTTTTAATTTTTAAGTATTGATATTATTAAATTACATATACTTTGAAAAATTGAATTGTGTTATTTTTATCTTACAACAGAATATACCTAGGTACTAATCACAAAAAAATATTTATTTAAATAAAATGATATAAAAAACTTATCAGTTAATAAGACATTAAATTATCAAATTGAGTAGACTATCCTGACTAGGTATGTTGGTTTTTAGAAATGTTATCAAGATATACTATACAAATTATTAATACTTATGTCATAGATAAAATATAATTCAAATAATGTATGTATCAAATATAGATAATAGTTGACTTCAATGTCAAAAACAATTTTAGAGGGTTAAATTTATCAAGTAGGTATATCATAGATATACACAAAAATGCTTGTGCCAGTTATCTTATGTATAATTATTACCACCACAGTTAGTTCTTGTTGTTTATATAATTATTAATCAGTCATTAAATATTTTTTTTTTTTTGAACAATTCATATATATATATATGTTAGACATGATGTGATACTTTGTACTACAATATTAGAGTGAATCAACTTCAACTTCAAAATTTTTTTTTTTAAAAAAAGTTTATACCTAATATACTGATTCTTACTGGCCTTAAATATACTATTTTATTTGATTTATCATATTTTTTTAAGTTGTGTCAATTGAGTAACTGAACACAAGTATAAGACATATTTATGATCCAACTATTTGTTCAACCTATGTTATTTGACGTATTAAGTTGTCAAGGATTTATAGGGATATATTTTGATAATAAATTTGAAATGCCAATCTAGATGACGTTTAGTCAGTGGTGGATTTAGCGTTTTGGCGCCTGTAAGCTTAATCACTCTGGTGCCCACTCCCTTTCAAACTACTAAGAAACCAACAATATTTGATCTGAACCCTTCCTTTTAATTCTATATACTTTCTTATCAAAAATATTACTTAATAACTCTTAATTCTAATTAAAAGCTGCTCTAGGCTATAGTTTATTTAGCCGGCTCCTAAATTTGCTACTGCGTGTAGCGTATACTTATTACTTAATCCGTATCGGTTTTATCAATAGAAAATTTGAAGTAAAAAGGTAAGTTTAGAAGAAAAAAAGAATAATTCAACTAACCACAACTTTTATTGTATTTTTTTTTTTTTGCTTTTTGTATTAAAATTATAATATAAATACCTAAATATTTTTTTTTATATAAGTATTAAGTAATACCAAATTATAATTCTAAAGTGTTATTTATGTTATTTATATTGTGTCATATATAAACTACCTATTACAAATTTGGATAGAATACTTATTGGTGTTAATTAAAGTATCTAGTTTACTGTACAAATATAAAGTTTAAACTAATAAGTATAGTCAACACTTTAAACTGGTTAGCAGTATAAGTTGCAATTCTATAAACATAGTAAAGAAATACTTAACATTGTAAATGTGAGATATTATTTTTAATCATATTTTACTATATGATGTTTTAACAAAAAAGTAATGTACATGAGTCGCAAAATAAAAAATATTAAATATTTATAGCTATATCATTTAACACTTAAAGTTTTTTATTATTATTATTTTAATTTAGTAATATTTGAATTTTTTATAACATTTATAGGTATATAATATAATAAATAATAATATATTATTTGATTGCAATGACTTTCATAAAAGTATCTTCTTCTAATAGACTTAGTTTTGGATATTGTTTTATTTTTTAATTCGCTTTAGTAGTTCAATTGATAAATTTGGTTAGTTGAAGTATTCTTGGATAGTATGATTAATATATTTATTAATAAATTTATATTATATAATTTATTTATATTAATAAATTTATTAATTATTTATTTTTTCAAAGGCATTTACAACTTGTTTTTAATTTATAACTTTAATATATACAAAATAATAAAGATCAAAATCATTCAGAATATCAGATGTCATAATAGCTCATAAGTTTTGGTTGAATTTGCACTCTGATATATTACTGTAAATAGCCCAATGTATTTGAGTGTTTTTTACATTTTTCTTTTTTTAATTTTTTTTATTAAATAACAATATAAAATAGTTTATTAATTGTATATTCATGAACACATGTATACTTAATAAAATGTTTTTATTAAAATGTTGTTCATGTGGAGATGAAGTTATTTCTCTTGATAATAATTATAATTATACAATATGATGTACTTTTGTAGGTACCATGTGAGTCTATGTATATTATGTGAATGTTTATAAAACTCTTGAGCTAGCCTTATTTAACCCAAACACATGTATGTGTATTAAGTATTGCAAATAAAGTATTATTAAATTATTAAACTTAGTAAAATATTATGGGTATTTAAATATAATTATTATATTGCTAATGCCATTTTATTTATTATATATGAATTTTTATAAATGCTGTATTTAAGATCTTAACATCATTCTAATAAATATTCTGTCTTACTGTTTTACTGCGTAAATGTGAAATTTTTTTATTTAATTTTTGAATAAATATTGTGTTTCTAAATTAAACTTCTTTATTTTAAATAATTTTTCATTAATATTCTTATTCATAATTCATAATTTAACATTCTTATCAAATTGTTTTTACAATTGGCTGTATTATTTACATAAATAAGTACTGTTTTTTAAATAGTATTGTGTCAGATATTAATATTAGTTTTATCATTTGTATTACTAAATAATAAAATGTAGGTTAATTTATTAATTAGATATGTCTTATTATTTTTAATTTCTATAGAATTAGTTTTATACATGTTGATTTTATGGTTACGTGTTTAATGATTCTTATTTAATTACAAAATTAATTTTTTTTTCTATTTTGATAGTAATTATATAAATACTATATTATGATAAAACCTCGATTATTTTCAATTAAATCTATTTTTAATGAATTTTTGTAGATTATTATTATACAAAATATGTATGAATATCTACTGTTTTTATTAGATAATGAAATATATATATAAAATATAATATATATGTATTTAAATACAAAAATTGAAGTTCCATTCAAATTATAAATATAAATAATTATAAATAATTTATGTTAGACCAAATCTAAACATCTAATTTGTTATTATTACTGCTAAAGTACCAACAATATTATTAACAGTCACATTATGATATTATTTACTTTGTTTTAGCACCTCCTATTTTGATATATGTTTTTATATCAATTGTTTTATTAAAACTATGTTGTCAATTAAATATGCATCATGCATACAGTTATTAAATATATTATTTACCATTCATTGCTTTTATAGTTAACTCAATTTATAAAAACAAAATATATATATTTCTTAAATACATTAAATCCATGTTTTCTGATGCTGCCAATGCAGATAAATCACAAGTCCTAAGCCCAACCCTTCTAATTTATCTATCAACCTAATCTATAATCTGATCAAATTAATGTTTTAACAGTTACTAATTTTCCTATATAATTTTTATTTATTGACATAATGGATTAATTACAATTTTTACTATTAACTTACTAACTGTTTATTGTTTGATATAATATGTCAAATAACATTGAATACATCTGATAGGTGTACATTATTTGCTTTCTATAATGTTCAGCTATCATTTATAGATTAAACTTCGTAAGTTGTCCATACATCGTCACCTTTGTACTTAAGTTTTTATATAGTTAATAATCTGAGAAAATTAAATTAAATGTATTCAATTATTATAACTGAAAATAACAAATTTAGAGATTTATAATATTTTTCCGTGGTACTTATTTTAAAGTCCATCTAACATAATCTATGTTATGCCTATGTCTAATTATGTTGCAAAATTCTTATCTTACATTTATGTAAGCTTAAAAAAAAAATTATATCTAAAAATATTTTGATACATATTACAAAATACACTACAGTAGATTGTATTTACTAAAATTTGTAGCTTAATGTTCTTAAGTAAAAAATTACCAAATAATAAGTTTTTTTGTCATATAATGATCTCCATTAAGTTTTGAGTACAAACTTACTTTAACTGTACCGTTTATAATTTTATCGATATTCTAAATAATATGTAAAAATACTACTTTTGTTCTTAGAAAGTTTACTTATTATTTATGTAACTCTTTACTATTTTTTCAGTTAAGAATTGGTTGGATATCTTATCATAACTTGTTCAGATGTATTAAGAAATGTCTTCCGCCATGAGAACAACTCTACAGACTGTTCCAGAATCACTTGCGACTGACCATGTAACAAACTCAAAGGTAAGATTACTATACTTATTTATTATGAAAGGAAAAATGAATCTATAGTTTTCATTTTTGTGCATTTATTAGTAATATCATGTGGATAGACCAAAATTTTATTATAGTTTTTGGCTTGAGGTTCAAAAATAGTATTATTTTTTGGCATGACTTTTTTAAAATGTAGGAAATGTGTAAAGGATAAAAATAATGTTACCTTACAATTATATAGATAGTTATGAATATTTTTTTATTCATAAACAAATTCTTCTAAAATATAATTTATTTATTGAAATTGCACTATTAACACAACTGGGATATTTCATATTATCTGGTATAAATGATTTTTATTTCAAATCTTTTGTTAACATTTTTTTAAACAACTTAAATAGAAGATTATTTTGATGTTTAATATGTATACAAGTTTTTGTTTCAATGTTTTAAAATGAACTAATATTTGAGTATATTGTATTGTATGGTACTATTATTGTAACAATGAAGTGCATGTTTTTCAGTAAGAAAATTGAACCATATTATATTCAAAATTTATAAGTATACCTAACTAAGTTAATTTAAAAATTACATTTATTTTTATTCTTCAGTTGAAAACTTGTATATTCCAAATAAATATTATTATTCAGTTTATTACTTAAGAATCTTTAATCTAGTAATTTGTATTAAAGGGAATTCTAGATTAAAGTAAATTTTAATTATATATTACTATTCTCAGTATTTGGTTTATTTGAAACATATTTATTCATAAGTAAGTAGATATAAAGTTAAAGATATGTCATTAGACCTAGAGATTTGATTAATAAAAGTTTATTTTAAAAATAAATGGTCAAATATAGACTTAATGGTTCTGTGCCTAGATGTTATTAGTTTAAAACTAATTGTTTCATTATGTTTTACATATTAAAATACAATAATAAACAAATACTAAATCATTTTCAAAATTTATGGAACTGTAAAAAAAAAAAAAATAATACAATTATCAGGTATAAGAATTAAACATATAATTTTATTTAAATGTTTTTAAAATAATGATGATATTATATTAATTACAGTATTGTTTCCATTTATTATATCAAATTTTTACTTTAATACTTAAATGAGTAAAATAATTTCAAAATCAAATATTGTATGTGTGTGTGTACTATGTACATATATTTTATATCATGTTATTGATTTTGACAAATTACCCTAAAGCTAAAGTAATGATAATTTTACTGCAGGCCAAGGTAATGTTAAAAAAGATCAATATTTTCAGTTAGTAAATGTGTCTGCAATTAAAAGTATGAATAAACAAAGTTCTTAAGTTTTTTATGCGTAACCTATCAAGTATATTTTTATATGTTAGTATTTTGTTGATTTGTTATTTTACTAATAAAATAATAACTTATTAGTAACAACTAATATATCAATAAATATAATATATCAATTTAAATATAACTAATAATAAGTTAATAACAAATTACTACCATTCGATTTTTACTTTGAATATAAGACAAAATTAGTAGTCTATAATGTTTGTATTGTTTTTTGTTTTTTGTATGTAATATATGCTACGTGGAAAAATAACAATATGATCTATCTTTTAGACAAAACTAGGTATTCGAATAAAAAACATTTTAAATAATGCTTTTCGTTTTTGTTAACAAAAAAGAAAACAAATACTTCCAAAATATTAATCAAGTTTAAGTACGGTTATTTTATATTGTGTTGACCTTATTTTTTTAATGAAATCGAATTTTTCCAATCGTACCCTATTTTATTGTTCAACCTCGTTTCTATAACGATCAGGTCATATTATGACGTTCATTGTCTGCTTTTTCAGTATAAAAAAATATGGTATAATGAAAATCATGTTGGTCTTTAAATAACCAATGTATTTTTGTTATTTATACTTGACGAATTCTAAGGAAACACGTAGATACTTCTTAATTTTGTAAATAGCAATTTTCTAAATTATAATCTTAGGTTTTCTTATGATAAAATATAAAAATGAAAGATTTGTAGTATTAAAATATTACAAATAGTATGCCTAGGATTGTAAATATAATACCATTTTATATAGTAAATATCCTTCAGAGAAAACTAAAATTAAAAACATTATTTTCGTGTATGTTTATTATATTAATTTATCAAAATATAATATATAAATAATCGTATAATTTAGAAGTTGGTTTGATATGATTTACTGTGTTTTATATTGTATTATACTTCGAGGTATCTTTACATATTAAATCTTGGAACTAAGATATTTTATCATATAAAAGTGTAGGTTTGTCTCTTGTCCGTATACATATTATCATTGATTATAATATGTTTAATAGGTTTTATTTGTTGATATTATAGTTTCATCAATGAATGTAGTGGATACTTTGTTTTGAATCATTAATAACTGTTTTGTACTACATTTCAAATGAACAGTAAATCAGTCACTTTTCTTAAGTGTTGTAATATAATTCTACATATTATTGACATTTAAGTATCGAGTTTCTACAATTATTGGTGGTATACAATATACATTTTTACATTTCATAGTAATAGTACCCCCAAATAAAACTAACGTCATAGAAGTGTAGTATAACACAAAAAATGTAAACATAACTAGTATTCAGACTATATAGATATTATGAATATTATTTTCGAGTTGTAAGATTTGTTTACTTTTCGTATTATATTACATGACCTTATTTTTCTAAAATAAAGTGGAATATTATATTATATCTTGATTATAATGAATAGGAAAATATGTTTAGTCACCGTACGAATAATTTTAATTTGATATTATTTAAATTAATTTTTTGGTACACAAGTTATTTTATATCATAGAGTACATAATATGTTTTTATGCATTTTTATGTCTACTAAAATATTATACGCACTATAGTCAAAATTCGTCAATTACCTATTGAATTTATTTTTTGTGTACAACAACGAAAGATGATTTTTGTAAAAAATTTCAAATTGGTGCCAACTTATTAAATTACCATTACAATTCTATCACCGTTATCCGTGTAGATTAGAAATCGGCTACACCGTTTTGGTAACACGTTGGTACATCGCATCGGTATAATAACTACCGCGGTAATTTATATTTTCCATTTTTTCGATAATTGTACCCTTATTAGTTAGTAACCACATTCAAACAAATGAATATTTTCAATTATTTGCTTATACTGTGGACTGTGGTAATGTGTTAACCAATACAGGATACACTACAGTCTACGCGGAACATGGTGTTATTGTAATAGTGGATACCATCAAACCTTTATAGTTTTATACAGTACTTCAGAAGTTGCATAGATTAAAAATGTATGCGAACTTGAGCAAAAACTAAAGCAGACTAGTGTGTATAAATTCAATTTTATTAGGTAAGTCTGGTAAGTGTTCGATTCCTGTAACTTTAACAATAACAATTATACCACGAATTGTTAGTTTTGTCTTTTGTGTTAAATTCACAATGGTAAGCAAAACTGTTAGTTAATGTTTATAATAAATGGTTATTTATTAGTTATTACTTATTACTTATTAGGTATAGTTTATTCTACGTAAAATTTTAAATTCATATAAATATTATTTTTCATTTACGCTTACTGGTATTAATTTGATTCCGTTGTATTATTTAATTATACCAATTTCTTCCAAGTATTATTTACTAAATACATTTTACAAATTACCTTTTCAGGTTTTATTTGTTATAATTGTTTATGAATTGGTTGTGTTCTAAATTATTATAGATATTAATATGGAATTTAATGTGCATTTTATACTTATACAAAATATAATACATTTATTGAATGACATAATTCATTTTATATATTGTGATGATACTTTAAATATGTATGCTGAACTTCTATTTTAAATCAATCTTGGACAATTATTAGTCTTCTACAACTGATGTTGACATTTTTGATGGATATTCTTATTATATTACTACATCTTTCAAGAGACACTAGAATAGTTATAGAACCCAGTTGACGGTACTATTGTCGTCCATTTGTCTGTCCTCATAATTCCATAACGAGTAAAATCATTTTTAGACCAGCTTCAATCTATACTCTTCTTTGTATTGGATTAGTTTATAATATCGATCAGATGTATTGTTAACGGGTTTTCTTTACGTAGACACCAGATGCCATGAACTTGAATGGTCAAAAATTAAGAAGACGAAAATGTATTCAGTTATTAGAAGTATAACATGTCAGTTATATATTATATTTTGGAGAGTATTAAACAATCATTTCTAGAAAATTAATTTTGTCCTGGTTTTTTTATATAACTATGAAGGTAATATTTTTTTTAAATAATGGTTAATCAGCTTACTCATTTTGTTATTTTCTACTCAGTGTCAATGATGAAACAATTTAATTTTAGTTCAACGAATTTTAATTATAACTTAATATAAATATATATATTATAAAGTATAGCATACGATAAATTCTATAAATCCACTGAAGAATAAATTATGTTTCAATTCCATTCGGTATTTAAATCTTTGACACAGTCAAGCATGTTCATAATTTTGGATCAAATATAGATAGTTTTTGAAATGCGATTTGTATGAGCAGTGTCTGTTATGTTTCGGTTTTTTTCCTTACGAATTCTATTGGTAAATGAGTTCATCCTAACCAGGCAATTGGTCGGTCAAACGTGTGATGGATAAAAAAATATAAATATATACTCGTTTATGTATAAATATCGACGTTCACAAGATTTTACAACGTAACCTATTTATTTCGAGCGCATAGCATAGATAATGTATTTTCATCTAACGAGCGTGATGCTGTGCGTAATCTACGGCGTGTGTACAGTAATTTAATGGAAAAATATTACCGTTTTGGGTGAACTATAAATTAGTCTAGGCAAAATAATAATGACGCGACATCGTTCGGTAAAACGACGACCGCATGATAACAGAGACGTCCCGGGACCTGGGCTTTTATTCGGTTCAGACTGTGTCATCATTGTTATAACGCTCTCGAGATTTTAGCGAAAGGCAAACTTAAAATAAATAGTTAGTTGGGAGGGGGGAGGGGGAGCAGCAGCAAATTAACCGGGAAACTCGGCTGTTCGGTTGCGACGCTGCCGAGGCGTAACGAAGTTATACAAGTTGCTATTCAATTTTCATCGCTTTACCGGTGTTTCGGCCATTTGGGGATCATTTTCTAACGTTTTTTTTTTGGTCGCCGTCGTCATCCAAGATTAATCTGCGGGCCGGTGAGGGTCATAAAAATCCACCCACGGCAACAACAATCTAATAATGATTATAATAAAAACTTGATCATTTTATTAATATTGTGGCGCTCGGTCGTCGCCGTCGCCGGTTCGCCACAATGCAACAGTGATGTGCACGCGCACGTACCTACAGCCAATTTACGCGTACCGGCGACCGCGTATGCCATATACTATAATAAGTATTAAACTAATAACCGTTCGCCGTCGTCGCCCCGTAATCCGTATTATTTTCATGATTTTTATTATTATTACAAGCGACACCCTACCCCTCCCCACACACGTCACACACCACCCTATTCGCTAAAGGTCGATTCGAGTGCGTGTCATTATTACGTCGCATTATACGCCATATAGACGTGTATATAATATAATATGTACAATGTACATTATAATAATATATATTTCTTATAACATGTAATATTATGTCATTTTACACGGTGCTGACGACGTTTTCCGTTTTCCTCGGGAACGAAATCATACACCCGTCACCAACATAACACCCCGTTCCCCCACCCCCTTCTCCTTTTATGGAAATGTGATTTAGGCCGACGCGATAAGAGAGTGCGGTCTCGGCCGTGGCAACAAGGGCGTGTGCGATCGGATTTGTTGTTGTTTGCGTGTATACATACATATTATAATAATATTATATGGCATTATTATTATATATAATATGTACGAGAGAAACGGGTAGGCCGCTGCGGTGCTGCGTGTGTGTGTTGCAGGCGGTTAATCTTCGAAATTCCATTCGTCCGCGGGTGAGCTCGCTTACCGTAATAACAGTCGCGCGATTGTTGTCGGCCACGGCAGCGAACGTTACCCAGTTATTTCTCGCCGGAGGCAATATGTCGTTACGACACCGTCGTTGCAGCAGCCGCCGCCGATCTCGAAACAGCGTGATCCTCTCCTCCGTACGCGCGCCATCGAGCATATTATCGTGTGTAAAATATAATATAATATTATTTTGCTCGCGTATAATGGCGAACTATTACGGCGACGGATGGTGGTGTCTCCCACCGGGGCCGGTACGACCACGGCCGCGTCCTGACAAGTAACCGCCGCTGCGTGCGGTGTACGGCGGCTGGTTCCTTCGGTCGCCTGTGCGTGTGTGTGTGCGATCGCGCTTGCGCGTGTGTACGCGCGCGTGTAAAACGGCCGCCACCGCCGGACCAATGTGAGGTTTTCAGTCAGTGCGTCCATTGGGATCGGCACCGGCCGCCGTCTCGCGCTCTTTCTCTCTCCACCAACCGATATTCTCTTGATACACATAATAATAATAATAATAATAAAATTAATAATAATAATCATATATTTATGCTGCTTAAATTGTTGAATATTTTTCGCGGTAACGACCACTACGACCGACTACACCTCGCATATCATGCATATTATATTCATTACCCGCACGTGATGTCTCGCGCCAACCGTTTGAAATAGTACTAGCATAATTTCAAGTTCATAATATATATATTGAATTTGCTCATTCGGAACACAGGGTTGTTGGTATGACGATGATACCGCTGCCATCGCCGCCATCGGCCTCGTTTTATCAGAAAAAATGACGCATCGTCCCTGTCGCATAGTGTAACACGTGTGTCTCTGTCACCGATCTCGCGACCACGGGGACGTACGCGAAACCACGTGCCCGCGCACCGTTTTCGCCGGATATTATGTTCCGGTTGCTCCGCCGGTCCAACAGCAATCGGTCCAATTGTTCCGCAGACACCATAGTTATTACCAACGTCAACCACGACCGCAGTGGTATTGTTGCCAAAAACACCCTCACCAACTCAAACACCAATAATAGCACTACGGCCGTCGCCGGTCGTTATACCGTGGCTACCGCTAGTAGCACTGCCGCGGCCGCGGTGACTAACCGCCTCAACGTCAACAGGTACTCGATGGTCGAGTCTTGCACCCCGTCAGCGTCCACCCGGGCCAAAGACTTGGAACAGCACAGGCGATATAGACCACACTCGCAAGCCCGCAGGTTGAGAAAAACCAGACAGGTCAGGAGAATCTTTCTTTTTTTTCCATTTATTTCGTGTTTTAATCGCGTTCTTGCGTGCCAAATTTTCGGTCGCTCGAGCGATGCTATCACATTGCATACCCTTTTGCAAGAACATCATACTTCAAAGTTGGTTTTTTACAAAACCTTACCCAATGTTTTCAATCCGATGTTAGCGTCTGTGTTTTGTTGGTTTGACCGACGGCGTTTCCGCGTACTAATCAAATAATTATTATTGAGAATGCAGCTATATCTTTTACACGGGTGTTTTCAGGGAAAACACCAGACTTAAATACAATTAAATTCGTTTGTAGTTTTTTTTCAGCTCGCGTAGACGCTAAACTTATGATTGTGAAAAAAAAACATCAACAAATTTAAAGTGGATATTACTTACAATTATTTTGACTACTTTAATGCTGTGATTGACCCACGTGAATACCTACGAGTACTATATATAATTAGTTTTCGAGTTGAAACTTTTGCCTAAACAAATGTAATGTTATTTTAGAAGAAGGGTGGTGTCGAATAAATTATGTTTATTATAAGTTTCGCCTGTTAACATTTTAGAGCAATACTGTTTAGGAATGTAATTTTATCTGCTGTTTCTGCTTTTTATGGTTAATAATTTAATCACCTCCCTTTCACATGTCTTTACAATCATTCTGCTGCCCCTAGCAAATATTTTTACGATTGTTTGTGAAATTTTCTTTCACGGTAATTCGTTTTAAATAACTTCATAAGATAGGATTTAATAATAATTTTACAGTTAAAATGAAAACGAGACGTTGTTTCTTTCAGAACAAATGTCCATGTAAACATTTTATTCAATTCATTTATTATTGTGTTTAATGAATTTATTATTTTTTGAATGAACATTGTTTTTATTTATGGGTTTATACTCATATCGTATGTTTGGGAAATGTAGTGTCGTTTTTCCATTTCTGATATAGGTATAGATTAAGTAATACCGTATTCTTTCTCGATTTCATTTTATGTATTTTTGAAGAGGCCAGATTTAAAAGTCGAGTTAAAACAGAGAGAGAGAGAGATATAGAAAGAGGTAATTACATTAGAATTACGTCAATAGTGGTTCCACTCATGTGTGTGTTTATTGGTAATGCACCCAGTACAGTTTATGATTATGTTATGTAACCACTGAAGTGTATAGTAACTGCATTTACACTATATCTATGTGAACCTAATTCCAAATTTTAATTAATACGAATAGCATTGTAAAAATAATTTAGAAATTGCAATCGGAAACTGGCTTTTGGAATCTGGTCAATTTATTATGCAAATAGATTTATTGCACCAATATCTTTTTGTTTTGAACTTCAAGTATAATTAATTAAATTTTTTTGAATTTATTTCACTATCGAATATAACTAGAACGGTGATTTTATTTTTTTCACGCTTGATTGTTCCAATTAATCTATTTTATTATTATTTATACAATTAAGATTTTCCGTCATTTTTACATGCTTTAACAGTTATTTTATGTTATTAAATTTGGTTTTATTATCCTGTTTATCTAAGAATATAAAATTTTTGCTGTATATTTTTTACGTGAGTAGGTATCTGTGGTAATTCAACGTTTGATTTGCATTTACATAAAATTGATAGAAAAAAACATATGAGAATGAGGTGGCTATTAAAAGATTGTATATATATATATGTCAACTATGCAAGGCTTGGATAGCGTGTTAAATCTGATTGGTTAAGGTATCGTCTCTTCGAGTGAAAGAAGTTAATAATCAATATGATGTGTGTAAGATGAAATTGGTTGTCTGATTTTTTTACTTTTATATACGTATATAAATAGTTTTTTTATTATTGTAACAGTGTGTCGAATGTATAGTTTTTAGCCGACAATGCATTGAAATATATTTTTTTGTTAACCATAATTCGCATTTCTTTTAACTGTATAGAAAGTTGTTACAGTAATAATTAATTTATTATCAGTGTAATTTAAGAACTTGAGTTGAACTAATTCTTGATGAAGTTCAGCTGTCTAATTTGTTTTACTTATTTTTATACTATAGGCTTATTAGTTGTTATTAATCTAATGGTGTTAAAGCATTATATTCATGTATTTCATGGGTCAGAAATCTTATTAGATTAGTAAGATTATTGTGTTAAAATGTGTGACTTCAATTTTAAAATTTTATGAACAAATAATAGCATAATATCACTTAATGTCTTTTTCAGTGAAAATTATTTTATAGTTAGTATAGTGTGAGAGTGGTAATTAGACCGGTTTGCCAATGGACTTTTATTTGCGGAATATATTTATTAATTTATTAATAATATAATACATATTTATAATAATTAGTTATTATATTCTCAACATTTATTAGTTTACATTGAACAAAAATATTTATGATATAATTGAGTGTGTACGTTACAATAGCAATAAAATCGTTGTAATTTGTTATTTAATTGTTTTTGTTTACAGTTGCCGTAGTATTTTTGTTGGATGGTTTTTATTTCGGTTCAGTGATAATACAAATTTATTTTTAAAATTAACGTTGAGTAGCATGCAAACCAGGATTGTACAACGTTTAAAATATTGTATATATCTAATTCCAATCTTGTTTTGAATTTCAATTCAGCTGTAGTATTTTTCGCATAAATAGACTCGAACATCATGCATATGTATGAATTATTTTGAAATGACGTGCCAAATAATAAGGAATGCGAACTCTTAAACGTTTTTATTTTCTATACGAACATTAGGATGAGAAAAAAAATAATATATTTTCGTCTTTAGACATTTACCGATGATGTTTGTTGTATGATTTTTTACAGTAAAAACGGTGACTTAACTGTTAACATTAATTCTAAGCGTTGTTAAAACTATTGTTGTCTGGAAATTTCTGCATGTATAGTAGTTTTTAAACTCCATTATATTTTTGACGTCAATACATTAGTTACATTGAACACTGTCAAGCATGATATTTCTCGTACCTATATTCAATATGTTGACCATGTGTTTATTGATCGAATGCTTTTTCGTCCGTTTTTATGGATTCAGTCTGCCATCATTATTATTTGTGTATTAAACAAAAAAATAAAAATATTTTCATACTGTAGGAGTTGTTGAAATAATATTGGTATAATATGTATAATGCTATCCAAATGGCGTGTGTTACATATGAATTCGTATCTACCTATACATTAAAACGTTTACTTTGAACTGAGAGAGAAAAAAAATCCTACGACTTGTTGTTAACCTTGATGATCGCACTTCCACAAATGGGTATCAAATACACAATACAATGATAATATAATATATCTACTATTATAAACATGCTTTTGGCGATTTGATTTTGCCATTTGCGATTTGTATCTTCATTTTAATCGTCTTATTTGAAATCACGATTAACAATAAGGAAGCTTGTGAGTCTGAATTATTTCCTATTTTCCTATTAAAAGAATTTCATCAGGGACGAATGTCCATATGGTAGTCATTATTGGCATATTCAAGGAACGTCTTACAAACTCTTAAGTATTCAAACTTAAACATTTAATATATTATATTTATTTATCTATTATCGTATTATAGCTATATAATAGTATACACTACGTTAAGTAAATTTGTATTACTATGAATTTAGATCTTAAAATATTATTATTCCTTTTGTGTATATGTTTATATAATCGCATATCTATATAAAAATTAAAATTAGTATTAAGAAAAGTTAAGTTAGACAAGTCTTCATGGACCCTTATTCGAGCTGAGTTGAAATTTAGGTATTATATAAGAAATATATTTTTATACATTTATGTATAAATAACAATATGGTAAATAAGTAATTATATATTTCATTAAAATAATAAATAAACGGTATGATATTTGAAAACTTACGTTGGAAGTATTCTTAAGAATATACTGATGACAGTTAACTATTTTATAACTTATTTTTGTAATGATGTGCCTAGCTCATAAATTTCGAAAAAAAGTTTATGGTTATGAATCATTTAAATTAAGGTGATTAAAAACAAATACTTTACGATTTTTATTCTTGAACGATATTCTTTTAATACTAGTGATTTGCGTTGAATATATTAAAAGTAAATTATATTAAGTGTGTACCTAGTAATTATACAATTATTTTCTACCTACATTAGTTGCCTATATGTCTTAAATTATTCCAAACATTAAAAAAATTATTAAAATGTTAAAATTATAACTTTTGAAATATAAACTATCACATAATTCAGATATGAGTTGATTATTTTATTTTTTAGTGATTAGGTTAACTGTTAATGAATTCCATTGTTACATATTAATAAATCTTATATACATATTTAAAAATCAATCTTTATTGGCTAACTAGTTATGAGGACGCGGTGCCCATATGTGTTGTCTCCGTCTAATAAACGTACGTGTACAACATAACAAATCTGCATTGAGTAAAACCAATTTTGTGTTTTTAACCTTCGTATTATTTGTTAATTAATTAATTTATTTATTATAGAGTAAACTGACTTATTATTGACTTAAGGAAAGTACATTATCTGTGTCTTTTCTAAGGTTTTTTACTGAATTTTAAATTTTGAGCAGATTATGACTGCAAAATATTACAATTTAAAAAAATCTCATAACTTTCTAGAAAATTGTTGTAAAATTCTACGAGATACTCTCACTATAAACAGTTGGAGTTTATTGTGAGGGTATCGCAATAAGTTGCCCTTACAGCTTATATATATATATATATATATATACTATTAAGAATAATGTTAATTTTTGTAAAATTTGAAGATTCCAGATACGATACTTATCTTAATGGAAATGTTAATGGTTCAACTTCTTAACTTTATGAGCTTCGTGATTTTTAATATTATTTTTAATATACAGAAAACATTTTATCTGGTGAGAATTTGGTGAGATTAGGTATTCAGTGATAAGCATATGTTCGATAGCTAATCACAAATCATGTTAAATAACAGGTACAATTTTCTCTAATTTAAAAAAATAATAAAACATGTAGTTCATACACTTTTGTAGTTGTTCAAGATTTCCAAAAACAACGAAATGAAATGTTGTTTCTTTAATTTTTACTGAAAAAATTACATTTATTTTTAAAAGTTATAAATGCAGTCTTAAAGCATTTGACTTGTTTAAATTAGACAATTTGATTAATTTTATGAACACAGAAGATACAGTCAATTAGCAAATTCTCGCGGAACACCCTTACAATTGACTGTTTATTAATGTTTTATGAGTAAGAAACTCAACTTTAAAATCATATTACATTTTAACATTTTGTAATTTGTAAAAAAAAATAATTTTATTACATAACATAATATTTCATTTATCGCTATAGTTATTTACATTTTACATATTAAATTATTTAAATGAACTTTTATTATGCAAATGAATTGGCTATTTAATTTTTACTATTTTTGATATAGCTCAGTGGTTCGCAATGTGGGCGATATCGTCTCCCGGTGAGCGGTGGAAAAGTTTTAAGGGGTGATTAACTTTTTTAGGTGGTAACCTGGCGTTTAGTATTATAATATATACTATATTTACTTTAAAATTTAAAAATTAAAATTCAGATATTTTACTGAGCTACGTGCCCTGACTTATATGTAATTGTTTTCAAATAATATAGTTTTACTAATTTTGCTATATAGCCTATATAGTTTATATTCCATAATTTTTTATTATATGTTATAATTTTTATTATTTGAATTCACTAGCGCTATCTAGAAGAATTAAGATTAAATAAATCTATCAATGTATGTTTTACCTACATAATATTAGAGTAACCTTGAGTAATAATAAAATTAATTATTTAGCAATTGTTGTAGTTGTATTTCAGATCATTATCATGAAATAAACCATCTTAGTATTTTTAATTAATATACTTAATAGAACTCCATAGTTGTTTACTAATTTTTAGCTTATTGTTTTATGTGAAACCTTATTTATCAAAAGTAATTGGAATATATTTCGCAGCGTCCATTTTATATATTGCACTTTGTGGATTACTGTTAACGATTCCTTTTTCACACTTCCTAGTTATTCTTATTTACAAAATTATTTAAATCGTTTCCTTTTTAATCATCGTACCTAATAACTATATAGTAAGAAATATCTAATGAATTATAAAATCTATTTGGTTTGGGTAACATTCCAATCAACTTCCAATTAAATTAATAAATTTGCGCGGTGTGATAATATGCATTAAAATTATAAATGAGGCCTACAGAAACAAAATCAAATTTTAGTTTTAATAAATTTTGCATACTTGTATTTAATCTGAAATTATTATTATTGGTAATAAACGTATAACTATTATAAGTTATAAATAATTTAAATCCAATAAATGATAATTTTGTCTTTCCATTTTTTTATATAATTTATTTAAAATATTTCATTATTTCATTAAAAAGTTGATTATAATTTCATATTTATAGGTACAATTTTCACAAATTACGTATATGTATAAAGAAATATTAAAAAAAAAACTCAACAGCAGTTTGTCAATATTTTCATCTGCTCTTTTCATAAAGTTTTATAAATAAAAAAAAGCTTTCCTTACATATTACATTTTTCATCTATATTCGTAGCTTATATTTTGTATGCAGATAGAATATGTAAGAAGCAAATTCTAAGACATGATATTTTATGTCTAAAAAAATAACTTGTGTATAAATATGATCTAACGATTGCTTTAAGTATTAGAATACGTAAACATAATATTTATATGTATACAGTTTGGTTTTGAAGTACAATGTCGTGTTGTGTACTTAGTGAAATAAAAGTTACCCTTAGTCAAAAGAGGTTTTTGATTTCTTTTCTTATCTTACTACTTTATTCAGAAGTTACTTTCTATATTCATTTAAAAGTTATTAAGTTTGAAAATAAACTCGCAAATAATATTCTTCCTATTGACACTTATAATAACAGTTTCGAACATTCTAGATGAATCATATATGATAACGTATTTATATCTATTTAATATATTGTATTATAATATGAATAAATAAGTTGAAGTATACATTTATGCATTTATATATATATTTGTGTTTAATGTCAATTAATTTGTTATTTATGATAATGGTCTTTATGTCAATACGTTACTCGCTATCTATTTCGTGTGTTATATTCAAATATGGTTGAGTTAACACCTTGTGGACCAAGCATAAAAGTCAAAGGCATGTTTTTCTTCTCCAAAATCCAAATTTAAGTTTTGATCATTTTACTAAGTACTGTCGGTCGAATACCTAATTATAACATGTTTTATACAAGTACCGTTGGTCTTATCCAATAGTATTTCTTATACATTATTCTTACTTATTTTTTGTTTTTTAAGTTACTTATAAAATCATTTTCAAAATCTGTTATTATTTTAAGAAAAGTACAAGTCTTTGAATATTATAATATACAGGAAATATATAAATACGCAAAATATTACTTAATAGTTTTTAATTTTAACATTATCTATTCAAAAATGAAGCACAAGACTTAGTTATAGATACTGAATAATGATAATGATTCCAAATAATTTGTCACAATTGATAATTGATATCATGGAAAAACAGTTGTTTTGTTATTACAATACAAGAAAACGTTACATGTTGTACATTTTGAAAAGGGTATTGATTGAACTTGATATGTGAACAAACTTCATATCATCCACGATTTCAAGTAAATTTTGGACAATGAATCCCTTGATTGCTCTTCCTGACGATGACGTCTTGAGAAACTGAGAACTTTCTTTCTTTCTTTTTTTTCTGTACTGAAATGTCCTCTGAATTTATACGTTTTTTAAATAACTGAGATTGAGGTGCAATTGGAACTTTTTCAGTTAAATGCCTTTGTACAACTTGATGACGAAATTCCAAAAGTGGTTATTAAAATATTAATTCCAATAAAATTTAATATATTGTGTCGTTTACGGTCAGTGTACCACAATATTACTGTGATTTGTATCATCTTATGATAGTCGTAAAAGCTACCGAAAAATTCAAGAAAAATCGATGTAGCTGTTTCGACGAAAACAGTAGGAAGACAATAATTTGGATTAAATGTAGTTTTATGTATTTTAGACTAATTCTAATTAAGTTCATATGAACCTTGAGTGTGATCAACACTTAAAGTTTTTTTTATTTTTCTTATTTTATTTCTATTGTAGGTACCTATATATTTTTAATTTTATAACGAAGGGATTTAATACAAATATGTTCTAAAAAAGGGCCTGGAAATGAGGTCGTAATACTAATAGCAAGTGGCTCTTGAATATCCATTATGGGTACATCAAATATTACATAGTTATCAAATACTACTACAAAATCTTTATAAGGATTTAACTTCTCTACTGAATCGAAAATCACGCCAATACTAAGTGAAAAATATTATTTGATCGTTCGTTATTATAATTGTCATCGTTCGATAACTTCATCAATTATCAGTCTACATATTATTATTTAATGGAAATCTTTCAATTAGCCAAACAGCTAAACAAAAATATTAATTTCACAAATATGTTTATACTTTCTAAGATATAACATCATAGATTTGTAGCAAAAGTTCGAAAAAAACTATTTTCAGTTGCAATTGGTTGTGAGCACTACATCCTAGAATTAAATTGTAAATCCCAAATCAATTAGTAAATCTTAGCTTAAAACAGCGAACAAGATTAAACTATAAAATAATATACTTACATATATACTTATTACATTATAGTTTAGTTCATTATATAATATATGGTTTATGTTTCGCCAGTTTTTGCTTATTAGGTAAATTTAATAATATTGTGTACAGACGTTTTTCTACCAAGTGATTTTTTAGATTCTATATACATTTGATGATATTTGTTAAGCATTTATTAAGTACCCCTTTATTATAACACAAAAAAACATTCCTCAGTAAAAAATTTTATAATTTTTACTTATTCTACGTTATACAAATGACCGTCTAGCTAATATATAAATTATCTATCATCCAAGGGCATCTTACGACTGGTTTGTTCGCATTGTATACACATAATATATATATAGTGTTGCTAAGAAAATATGTCATTTTTAATTTTTGTTTCCATTTTTCATATTTGTATATAACTTAAAATTTACATCTCTATGTTATCTGCAATAAACGGTTTATTATATGTAAAAATGTTTATTTCATAGTCAACTTTTACAATTTTTTCAAATTGTATAGAATAATTTTGTTATAATCGATTGATTATAATTCATATTATAGTTGTGTCTTCAGAATTACTAATCTGTAGCATTGTGAAATAATTAAGGTAATAAAACTAGCGTAAAATATAATATATTACTAGTACCTTACTTTTAGGTTCTAATGTGCATAGGCTTATGTATAATATCTACTTGTGAATAATGTTTTTAATTTTTAATTTTTATATCATCATTTAATCCGTTATCGTTTAAATATTTATAATATTTATTATCATTTAATCCATGTTTTGTTGATGGTCCGCCCCGTATTTTAATTGCTATGTTGATTTCCTTTGCGATTTATATCATATAAGTATGTTGCCGTAGATTTAATGCAAATAAATATTGAAAAACATAGTTATTAAAACCATTAATTTATGATAGGCGATTAGCAGTTTTCGGAATTGTCATTGACCTTTGAATTGAGTGCATTGAATTGATAAGTACAAACGATGAAAAACCGCGACAAAAAATCCTCAGTGACTTGACTTTTGTTTTAAATATTTTTGAAGTATATGTTAGCGAATTATATTTTAATTTCCTTGGACGCTATTTTTTGTTGACCTAGATTATTGAAATTATGTAAAATTATCAGCGCCTTCGGCAATTACCACTTACTCACCCACGATAAGTGTATAAACGTGAAAAAAAGTTGGCTACCTAGTGATTTATCCAAAATACATTTCAAATAACATGTATGCATTGAGTTATTTCTTTTAGATAGTTAATTTATACTCGAAAAAGCAATCAATACTGGATAATCATGTTTTTTTTTTTTTATGAGGATGAAGTCTAAAGACTGTCTAAAGTTTTCATGCGACAACAATACATGTTTATTGTTTATATATTTCAAGTACAATTTTTATGTTGTTTTTCATCCTAGGAATTCTATATTCATAATATTATCACGAGAAAAATTAATTTGTATTGTTCTATATGTTTTTCTAAAATTTTTTAATTATGAGCTAAATGTCACGTACAAATAACAACATTTTACGTTGTAAAATTGATGATACTTTAGAAAGTTTTTTTTATATCTTTAGTCGTAACACATTACACATCAAAAATATTACTTTTATTAACTTAAAGCCAATATTAATTATTTAAATGCAAACAAACGATAATTTTTCTATACCTTATATTCATTCCACCTAAAAAACACATCTCAGCATCTTCATTGCTCATTTGTAAAAAAATTTTAGTATTTAGTTGTTATCATCCTATATTTCATTTGGGTTATTTTAAATTTATTGAACTAGTTCAATTATAGAACCTAAATGTAAATTAACAATAAGTAAATATTATATAATATTATGATCTATATTACGATATTATCTATAAACTAAGTAATACCTATGTGGAGTAATGAAAACAATGTTTCTTAAAATGTTCTACTAAAAAAATAAATATATATGATTAACTTTTGCGCAATTTACTGCAATTATTCACTATACATTACACAATTATTACTTTTGTTATAATTTATACTTAAGTGCCTACCATATTATTATATGCGTATATCATGATTCATAATTAATTATTCTTACAAAATCATATGCAATGGCTAATACCTGTATTTATTTTAATATCTGATTGAAACTTAGGTTAAAACAATAAATTATAATAATAATAATAATAATAATAATAATAATAATATACTTACTATGTTTCTTAGTTTAATGTTTTTGCTTTAAATGTATGGTCTCAGCCTAACCATTTTAATGTATATTGTTTTGAACCAACAATCAATAACAATTCCGTATAAATTTCGTAATATATCAATTATAAATATCAATGTTACTATCTGCGTATTTTCTTTTTTAACTGTTGTACATACCATGCAGTAACTATTGCATTGTCATGAAAACAAGATTTTTTTTTCTATAGCTTAAAACTTCAGAAAAATATTATTTTTCATATACAGTATACACTTATCATGCACCTATCATTAAGATGTTACATGCTCACGTTTGGCATAAAGAATAATACATAATAATTAGTCTTGCAATTATTTTTGTAACGATTTATTTAATCGAATTAGATAGTTGTGATTGAAGTCGATTAGAGGAGACATAATAGTATAATAAATTGAATTAATTTTCATAACCATTTATATAAATATATTGTATAGTCTAATGAACCCGGTAACATTATTTAAGTGGAGTAGTGAAAAAAATGATGGTTACATCACCGTGGGAAGTTGAAGTAATGTACACACTATAGTTGAAACAAACTATAACTACCCGTATGACCGTATTTCGGTACAGTTGTAAAAACGATATCCATCGCGGTGTACGACGCGCGACGCGCGTTTGTGATTTTGTCTGAGGACTCTACCTACGTGTTTCACGAGTAATGCATTTTTTTTTTCTGAAATTTTGGGAGAAAAAATCATCATAATACAGTTAACTCTCCCGTTTTTATAACGCACAGTTTGTCGGGGGAATCCGGCAGAAAGTTTTCCGCCGTATGAAATGCGTGTTCAAATAGAATTGTTTGCTACACTGCTATTAGGCGGCGGGCCGCCGTCGTAGCGACCGGCTGAGCGCGCGCGCTGTGGTCGCTTGTCGCTTCGGTAACACCGTGTCGGCGGCGTGTGTATGGTGGCGCGCGCGTTATCAGTGGCGGCGGCGAGTTCGTATGACCGACCGACTGCTCGAAGGCGGCGACGGCGGCGACGGGCAGCCAAGCCAGCAGTCCGTTTCCACACACGCCGTGTGTAGTTGGTGTGCGTATCTCTAGTTGCGTGTTCATTGTAACGTGGAGCACACACACACACGTTTTTTGCGCGCCCAATCCCGTGGCCTAAAAATATTTAGTAACGTTCAGTCGTTGTCCGTGCGCGTTCGTTTGTAATCCCCATCGTACGTCCGCGGGTCTTATTATTTTATTGTTTTGTTTGTATAATATAGTATTTTGTTGTTCCGGACGTGTGGTAAACGAAAAGTGGAAGATATTAAAAAAAAAACCGGTCGATCGACGACCGCAATAGAAGGCGCGCGCGCGTTCGTGTGTACGTACGTAGTATATGTGTGCGTCTGTGTGTGTTATGAAATAAAGACGAGAAGACGTACGCTCGTGTTTTTACGGAGCGGTCATAATATATTTACATTATCATAAACGTCGCGGCCGGGGTAGCCCCACGCGTACTGAGCACTGCGACGTTGCTGCTGCTGCCATAACCAGCCAACAGACATCAGTACCATCGCACACGCTGTACGCGCGAGTGCACATCGCAATTCACGCAATCGTGTGTTCTGTACTCGATGATGGACGACGACGACGATTACAGCAAGACGTGCGGTCCTGTGCTGGACCGGCGGAACCCGGTCAACCTGGACGAGCTGTTCACACCGCTCAGTGTCAAGTCCAGGGAGTGCGACAACCTTGTGGCCGTGGCCGAGGAGGAGTCCGCGGCCGAAGACGACGGGGCGGCAGAACAGATCGAGGCCGCGGCCGACCCTCTAGCCGCCAAAGCCACTAGCCTGGTGAACGACATCAACTCGAGATTCTCCAACGATTACACGCAGACCGTCGGACCGTACTTGGACATGGACGATCCGTCGCGCAAGGTCAGCGTCCGCGATCTATTCAAACCGCTGGACTGCAAGTCCAAAGAGATGCACAACTTGACCGAAGAACCGTGCTCGGACGAAGATGGTGGCGAAGGCGGTGGTGGCGGCGGCGGTGAATGCCATCACCATTCGACAGGGGCCGAGTACGACACTCAGCAGCCACCGCAACAGACACAAACATGCGGTCCCGTGATCATAGACAGCGGTGGTAACCAGCCGGCCAAACAACAATTGGAACGGATTTTTGATCAAAATCCGCATGAGGTACCTCCTATACGAAATTATACAAATAGACTCGTTGGAAATGTCATTGTTTAGGAGAATATTATTATTGTTCTCTGTACGTTTTGTTTCCAGTTGTGCGCCCCTCCTACACGTCCCTACCGCATAGTGTTCGCTACCCGTTGAAAATAAACCCAAACAATAAAAACACTACCCTACCGTCGTTGTAGTGACGACGCGGCATGGTCAGATCCCCCTGCTCTCACTCTCATCGTTTGGTGCACTAGTAGTAGTTTTAGTAATAAAATCGACATCCCTCGGGCTCAAATATAATTTTCCAAACCGTTGAGCTTTGCAGTAGTACGATATTAATAGTATTGCAAAGTTAACGCTCAACGTCAAAAATAAATATTTCGTGTTAATTAGAAGACAACTAAAACCGTCGCCAATGTTTTGACACAAATCTAATATATAATATTATATTTTAGTATTTTTCTCCTTCTCGTTTATACTACAGTCGTGGCAATCGTTTTACCAATATTGTTGTCTAATCGTTGTTCACTTGAAACTTACTTAAGCTATTGAAATATCAAGTCGTTTTTTATCTCACATCAACTACAAATATATGTAACACTCGCGTAACTTCAGTAGACATGTTTTGCGACCTTCAGCAGTGTTATCTACCAATAATAACACCTGTATTATTCATTTAGAAATATTTTCATCGTGTGCAATATATAGATACAACAGTAATACAGTTTGTATTATTGGGCAATAAAAAAAATAAATACCATGTACATCATATATATATATATTATATTATATATATGATAATATATGATAATGTTGCCATCTTCGCCGGTTGACTTTCCAACGAGTCTTATATGTGTATAATATATATTTATAACACGTGTGATTACGCAATCGCATCGAAACACACACATGGTATATTGACCACGTGTATTTCCGGATAGGGTAACGACGATCGTGAAATGGAAGTACAGGAGCAGGAACAGCAGCCACTGGACAGTGATGGTAAGGCGTCTTCGCCAGAAGACGACAGTGGAGGTCCACAGCGATTGCCCGTGGACCCAGACCACGGTATATTGACTACCAAAGACGGTACGCCGCTGATCCGACTGCGGAGCAAAAAGTCCATTATGGAATCGCGGTTTAAATTAACGATGCGCACGTGGGACGATGTGTGGAAGTCGACAGCTTGGGCAAAGTTCGCGCCAGATAAGCTGAAGCAGACGTTACAGAGATCGGCTCGGAATCAGGGTGAACTAAAAGCTAGTGGCAAAGGGTCCAGCGCTGCAGTGGCAGGCGCTGAAAATTCGGTAGGAAAGACGGGTGAAGTCGCCAAGACGCCAAAAACGACTCCAGTGCAGGTGAAGAAAAGTCGGTTCAGGGTGACGCCGCACGTGCAGATCGACGACCAGCCGCTGGTGACGGTGACCGCACCACCAGCAGCCAAGCGTCCGACACCGAAACCGCCTCTGTCCTCGTCGAGCGGCAGCAGCGACACAGACAGCGACCGGTTGCCGGCGGGGTTGCCGATGATCGAGAGCAACCTGAATGAACTGACCATGGTGGAGTCGGAGTTGAAGAAGCTGGAGCGTGAACACGTGGCTAAGCATCAGCTGCTGACGCCCAAAAGTGACGGAGGTTCGACGGAGAAGAATTTGACCGCGGACGACGGCGCGGTGGCGGGCGACGGTCGGAAGCAGCCGCAACAGCGCGACGGTGTCGGTGACAGGAAGAAGGATAAGGACACCAGCCCAAAAGTCGGCTCGAGGGCCGCGGAAACGCATTCCAAACGGTTGGGCTGGCTGAAAGCGTTCCGCAGAAAGTCGTCTGCAGACACCGGCTCGGATACGTCGACCGCGACGCCAGCCGCAGCCGCCGTCCAACCCACCGCCGCGCCTGCCGCTGCAACCAAGGCGGCAAAACATAAGCAGCAAACCACCACCAAGTCGTCGACCGGGGGCAAGTCGTCGTCTTCGTCGCCTAGACAACAACAGAGGCAACGCACCGCCGCCGCCAGGCCAAGGCAACATCATGCCCGGACTTCGGCGGTGTCTGCTGCCGCGACCGTTATACCGGTAAGCCATACATACGTACACACACATATACATATCAAAAAAGAGTTAGGGGGAGGGGGACGGAGGAATGGAAAATAAAAAAAATTTTGTAATTTTGTATTATTATTATAAGTGATATTTGGTACTCTGGACGACGACGGTAATGTATAATTATTATTATTACTGTCGAAGTGGTGTGTGCTAATCGATAAAAATAATAACTGGGGTTCCACCCTGCCGCGTGTTTACGACGAACACGACTGGCGAATCGGATCTATATCGCGTTGGCGTTGGCAGCTATTCATTCGCACACGCGAATATTAGCCGAACGACGGCCGCCTGCCCGCTACACCCGTTGTGAGTGTGTTATATAAAACCGTCGCTTTCCACCCCCACCCGCGTTTTGATTACACTTTTAATTAGGTAATACAATTTACATTAGATTCACATGGCTGCGTACGACGTTTTCGGTATCTATCGAATCCACGGAAGCGTTGTCGTACTCGTCTGGCATGAGTTTCAGAGATACGACTGCGTTAATGATGAGCGGGCGCGGTTGTGGCGAAGGGGTCCGGTACGCTCGCTGTTGACGCCCGCACAAGCGTGTTGCTAACTCGTGGTCTTAATTATTATCTTATTGAGTGGGGCCCGTCCAGATAATAATAATAACAAGAGCTATAAACGTATAAAATTATGATTTTTTTTTTTTTGCTGTCGCTTCTTCTCGTTTTGTATCGGAAACCCGTAATGTACACTCAAAATGTACACAAGTAATATGTTACTTCGACATGATTTTTTAGTGTTCTTGGTGAGCAGATCGAAAGCGGGAGAGAGCGAGCGAGAGGACGAAATCGTAAACAAATAGCTTTTTAAAATAATGTGCCGAGTGCCTTCTATTTTTTAATCGTGCTACAGCGATATTTCTTGAACTTTAAACGGTAATATTTTCATCGGTAGTAAATTCCTATTAATTAATATATTTACTATATGTTTTTAGAATACTGCGAACTTGCGTTCAAGATTACGTTGTTGTATAATAGGCTCAGTATTCAAGTGCAGTTTTTTCGAAATATTATATTATATTATGTACACGTATACCATTTCTCGTGATCAGAAAAAAAAAGATAAAATAAACCACAGTTTTTATCCTCTTCGGACAGTGTGTGCTATGACGTGCTCGCACGTATAACACGTGTTCTCTCGTTTGAATTCAGTATATTTATCTTAATCTGGTTCCACTCGGGTGTATCATATATATACATCATGTGCAAGTAAATTGATTTTTATTTGCACATGTGTGTGTGCGTGCGCGGATGAGATATGCCGGCTGCCGATGTATTTTACGACATAATGTAGCCTATAGTGGTCTGTGTACCATATTGATTATGTAAAATCGCAATAACACGCGTACATTGTGCACATTCACTCACATATTTTATGTATTATTCCCTTGACGTTGCCAACCAATGTTTTTAATCTAGTGTAATATTATTTTCTTTTTAACGACTATCGTTGTTGAGAAATAACCGAGATACACGAAACGATAATAATAATATTAATAATCGATGATAACACGTGTTTTATACTTTGTAGTTCGTAGTTGTTCTCAGCGACTATCTCCCTGATATATGGATACCGAGCAGCAGCATAACGCGCAATGATGTTTTCTTCGTCGTTTTTACTCTATTTCTAGATATCGTGACCGTTTTGTGTTGCACCTGTGCGTTTGTTGGTAAATTTTATTGCTGCAGTAACATTGTTATTTCCGTGATGCGTATACACACATCGAGCTTCGATAGTAGGTAAGACTAGGAATTTGCGTTGGCAATCGGAAAAGGGAGAAGTTTTTATTATTGGCACACGTCGGCATCTGCCTTTATAATATTATAATATTATAATATTATAATAATATACCTACGCGCCAGTTTCAACGTGCGTTCTCTCTTTACCTCTTGCTGCATACTCACTCTCTCTCTCTCTCTCTTTCTCTCCTCAACAGCACTATACAATAATAATTGTGACCTATATCAACGTGATAATTTTTCATTTTTTTTCCATACATGCCATATACCAAATCTCCACAACCTTTCTATACGCTGTCGAAAAATATATTTGACGCACGTTACTGTGATAGGTACCAATATCATCGTATCTATTGTACGAGTATTTTACATTCGTTTAATGTAAATGTATAATCGCATTTTAAAGGTCTTCATTATTATAGGTTTGTCCTTGACGACGACTACGATTTTATTTAGGTATATTATTATATGTGTTCCTTTCAATCAAAAGCACTCGTTCGTTTTTACGCCCACGCGAAATCGTTTATGTAATATGTCTTTACGGTCGCTCGCAGAAAAGTTCTTTTCAGAAAACGAAAGGCACTCATTATTAAATTACATTTTATATTCGTTGACATTTTTTGTATGTAGAGTATAGTTTATAAAAAGGTTGGCGACGTTGAATTGTCGTTGTACGACACTTTAAAATCACGTGTTTTTTTAGATAAACCGGACGGCAGTGTGATACATACTCGTTGTGGTATAGGTATAGGCTTTATTTTGTTACAGTTGCACGTGTAACATATACGATTATGGTTGTTTTTTTATTTGTATTATGAAGTATTGTTGTCGCCCGACAAGGTCGTTGTCGTAGCAGCGTTTACGGAAAATATTTAAATAATAAAATACAAAATGGACTTTGTCGTTGAATTACACACCTTTATTCATCACATGCATGTGTATGTGTGTGAAGACGTTTTTCTATGAACTAATGCGTGTTACATTTATGCTAGTAACAATAAGACAGTGAGTGTCATTAGAATTTGGGAGGTGGGAATTTGCGTGGTTGTTGTCAACATCAGTGGCTTTTTGCAAAATCATACTTTTTATATGATAATTTTGATCATAGACCGGTTTTTATACTTAAAGAATAAATACACAACGACTAACAACAGTTTTACAGGTTTTTGTACATAAACATAATATACGTTCGAACTTCGAACGCAATATTATTAATGCTTGTATTACTTTTTGCGTCCGACCTTATAATATTTATTCCATTTAATTTTATTAGTATCGTAAATATACTACCTGTGTGTGCGTCGTGCGTGTATTTACGTCATTCCCATTGGATATATTCGTTGCCCCAGCATGATCATCGTGTTATATTGTGACCTTTACATTTTTGTCGCTTCCGAGCTAGAAAAAAACATTTATAAAATAATGTGTAATTGGTTCGGAGATGAAAAACGTAATTATAATCGCGTGTTACTATGACGTATTTGTTTGATTAATGAAAAAACATTTATTTTATCATCCCTTTTTCCTTTCTCGTTTAAACGTTGAAGCAGATAAATGTATACTTAGGTTAGATCCTTTAATATTTTTTATCCGTTGAAATTCCTATAATATCGTATAATATTCTGTTATAACACGCTGTATAAAAAATAATTATGTAATATCATTGTGACTCAGTAATATATGAATTGGTAGCTCAATTTTTATATTACCTATTTAAAAAATGTTTGTAAAAAATATAAAAAAAATTATAATTTTTGTTTACTATTAAAGTGTTGAAAATTACGCTGTACGATAAATTAATTAGAAATTTGAATAAACTTTATATTTGTATTTAAATTAAAAATTATTTTCAGGTAATTTAAAGTTATGACCTCGAAAAAACTTTTCAACTTTATAATTTAATATGATATAGCTTAATACTAGCTCGCATAATGCGCCATTTGTAATGTATATTATAAAAAAACATCATTTCTTACGTATATACTTTATAGTGTTGCATAAGTATTTAGTTTTCATATATACTATACATCAATATACTTCTGAAACGACTTAAAACTTAACTAGGTAACAAAATTAAAATAACTATTCAAATAAAAGTATTTATGAGTAATGTTTAACGTTTTAATACTTTTTATGTACTATGCTTGAAGTAACATTTTGTAATTAAAACACAACATTATCGGTTATTACAATTGGAGGTAAATTACAGCTAATCTTGAGTGTTCTTGTATTACCTGTATTACTAACGTTCCTTCTCATTAAAGTATTATGCACGCTAGAAATAATTGTCGTAGATATTTGAATAGCAATTAATAATCATAGTTTTCGACATTTAAATCAGTTAACGCAATAGAAAATAATTTTTTTCTAATACCACTCATAGTTCAGGGTTAATGAAGGTTATCGAAAATAAGGTGTCAACACATATGTGTAGGTCCAAAGTGCATATTTGTTTTACCACACAACTGTACATTTGATTAAAAGACTCATGTTTAAATTATGCGTGTGTGTATTTTAATCTTAATATCCGGTGTTTTACTCTTTTACTATAAACGGCGTTTATAATCCCGCTCTTGATTTCCATTAAGCGATATTTGAATGTAATCTTAAAAAACGGATGTCAAGTGGATTTATAATTGAATAGAAAACGTATAAGCCTAGGCATTTCGTGATTTAAAATCAAAATGCACCGGAGTAATAATTACGGAATTAAAATATAATATGTATAGTAATGATTCGAAATTAAAACTTGTTTAATATAAACAACACATATTATGTTTATCCGGTATACCAAGCGCTGAACTAGTACAATTACGTGTCAATGCAGGCAATTTTCGTCGTTTATTAAATTAAATTCCCTATAATATTATGTATATCTGAATAACTTGGTTGCATAATTTAAATTGGCTCGGGTGAGTTTACATATATGTGCTCACGAACGCGCGTGCTTGTGTATTAAATGCACGAAGCCTGTTAAGTATCTCGGAAAGCAATAACGTCTAAAACTGTCGTTATTTTCCACGTTATGTGCATCCAGCAAAAAGGCTTGCTTGATTACACTCCGTAAAACCGTTTAGTAATTAATAATTATCTGACCGCCCGATGAAGTAGGATTAATAGCTACGACTGTGGTGTGTGACGGGGAAGGAGAGGCCCTTGAGCTGTTGTTATTTATTCCTGGATGGTTATCTTGTCTTGCGTGCATGTGCGGCACATTTCTCGGACTTCCTTTTACTTTTTACCCTGCCGACCGTTAACTGCTGCATTCGACATAATAATAATATATTATACAAAACACTGTTGGTCTGTTCGATTAATTTTCTTTTTACGCCGTTCGAGGAACCCATAAAGTTAACAACAATAGTAACAACAACCGACAACAGTAATAATTATTATCATAATGTATGATAAGACGTATGCATGTGGCGGCATTCCTTCCCCGATGTTGGCGCTATGTAGTGGTATGGTTTCTCTGACTGTCTACGAGCGACGGTGCCGCGGCGCTGCTGGCTGGCGTGCACGATGTATTATAATTCCAAAGTGCCGACGTTGACGTCATTGAAATGAAGCCGTTGGCGGCATGCGGCTACTATCTCATTCTTAGCACGTTATATATACTCGCCTTCGCCTTTTTCTTCTTTTTTTTTTTTTTTTTTTTGTGAAATAGCAGTTTTCTTTTCAATCACGCGTATATACAGTTATAGGCTTCCAAGGGTTTATTGTCTCCGTTCTCGGATATATATTTTTTTGTCTCATACTTGAGGTGTCATGTACGGGCAGGGAGTGATAAAAAGAGTCCAACTATTTTTTCGTTTATATACAAAAAGCCAACAGGAAGGTCGTCGAGGTTTTATTTTTAAATTTTTTTTTATACCTTTGAATAGCGTAGTCGGTGGTTGTACATTGTTAGTGCGTGGGACGAGGGCGTCAATGAAACTTTCTAATCGATACTCTCACCGTCTGTGCCATGACTGCTGTCGTGTTATTGTGGTCGCTATTGTCGTATGCGTCGTCATGCACATGCAGTGTATTAAATATTATTTATTATTATATTCAGTATTTAATGAGTTACGACTGAGAAACGCATAGTGCATAGGTATTAATATTTTATATTTTCTTACGTGCCAACAAATAAATAATGAGATAGAGGGGAATGCACCTATGGTTGTTTCTTTGAATACTATTATCCTCCTACCACTCGTAGAGACGATCCAAGTGGACATTACATGGTCTAATTTGGAGTAGGTCATTGTCTAATAAAAACCCTTCATATCATCGTAACCACCGCCACCGCGGATCGTACGACCGATGACCGTCCCAAAATCGATATTGGCATCAGGTACTTACTTTATTTGAACACGCAATAAGAATTAATTATATTGTGTACGCTCGCGCACCAGACGTCTTCTCATTAAACTCCGTATAATATTATGCATTTGTATGCACTAAAAATATAAAATTATATAACAATATTATGTGTGTATGTATTTATTTATAGTGGCACGCGGGTCGCAATGTGTGTGTGTTCATTTAGTCGTAAATAGAGGTTATGTTACGTGTATATACTATAATATATTGTGCGTCGTCGGCGTTCACAAACAATGTGTCTGGCACATGATATCAACGATAATTTATATTTTATTTACCTATTTACTTTTTTTTCGTTTCTGCTTTTACGTTATATAAGAAGAGTCGAACTTCGCCTTCGCCACGCGACAACTTTTGGATTACATGGAATTTCGATTTATTTCATGTTGTGTTTGTTTTTCGTGTCAACACACACACACACACACACACATACACACACTACAACGTCGTCTTCGTCATAATATATAAAATGTATAAGAATCAATCGAATTCATCTGAGACACCACCAGGACATGGCTTGTGTGTGCATGCACATTAAAATTCGTCAAATTGCGTTTTTCGTTGTATTTAATAGGAATATTAACTGCGAAAGAGCGTGTGTATATGCAAGAAAGAGACCATCGCGCGTCGTGCTTCATCGGAGGGTAGGAATTTCGGTGCAGACAACGCTCCACTGTGCGTCGGTTTTATCCCCTCCCCCCGTTGTCACTCCCTTCTACCCCGTTAATACCCATTTCCCCGCCACCGTCGACGGTGTTCGGTGTGCATGTGTATGCACACAACAGTAGCAGCCACCCGACACAAAGGCGCCCTATGTTGCGTGTAATCGCGTACACAAATCTATGTGTATACTTACGTACCGGGTGTGTCCCGCCAAATTTTTTCAGGACGCTAAAATGCGTCGGCGTTTTCATTATTATTCGGTTCAATTTGTATATAAACACAGTCAATGTAATCCTCATGGAGACGAGACATGGAAAGGAATTTGATTCGTCGTCACGACGCGCGGGTGCGTCTTTGATGATTTTTCGTACGTTTAATTTTGTTTTTGTAAGACACGTGCACAGCATTTATATTACGTTTTCTTTTCTTAATCCGGTATATTTGCATACGTTCACCGATTAGAAGAAACGCTAATATTTTACCCTAAAATTGTGCAATAATTACGTAGTGTTCCCAAACCCCAGCCCTCCCGCCAGCAGATCGTGGGTATATTATATAAACCTGTTTTACGGGTTTTCCTGGTGTGGAATCGTCTCTCTCACTCTTTCTCTTTTGTACAAACATAAGTTGTCTCCCCCGACAACAATGATGTGGTAACTGGCAACCTTCACACGTCCGTATGGTTGCTGTATCGTCTCGGAGAAAAATATTTCGTTTTCCGTTCCAGAATTCGATCAGTGTGACATGAACCCTCCCGACGCCGGTCGATTTAATCTAAAATCTCCCGGCACGCACAAAAACACCCACGCACATACACGTTTATTGCCACGGTCGTAATGGTTGACCTTTAGAATTTCGCCGGAATCTACATGGGAAAATTGATCAACCCCGAAGCAAACTGACGTTGGATTAGGGCTGGGCGGTGTCCGTTACTTCCCACGGGACCCGAAGCCGCTCGCATTCCGAGACATAATCGAATAATGTCTAAAAATGTCCTCTTATTCGTTTAGTTCTTCGTGGTATAGTCGTACGCGCTTAATCATTTTATTTTTATCGCATTCGTTGCACGCGCATTCGTGTTTAATTGCGGGGCATGATGATATATTATATTATATTATAATTATATAAAAAAAAGAACGCTTTGAATGGATGAAAATTAAAATACTGATGCCACATACCCGTGGTGGTCGTGGCGGTGGCGGTGGAAGTGGAGAAAATCCGCTTTAATATCATTAATATACGTCGCCGTTGCGTACTTATGTATATACATTACAATATACTTATAAATGAGTTTACGCGATATAATATAATAATATACTCGTAATCGCCGTCGTCGGCGGGGCTGATAACGTCGTGTCATTGGACATTCCTGTATAGTTCGTCGTTGAAACTGACCGGGAGGGAAAGGAAATGGTAAAAGGAGGCTGGGGAAATAAAACTGAATATTTATATTTCGTGCCACCGCGGTTATGCCCTCGCCTTAACTTGTTGAAAGCGCTCACGTGGGTTCTATATTCCAAAACAGAGATGGCAAATCAGTGGCACGCGTAGTCGTTTTTAATACTTATTGTTATTATGTGGATATTATTTTATTTTTAATATTAAATTATGAGACTGCGATTCATGATTTAAGTACATTTTTATATATTTATGAATAAATACATAAATACATTTAAATTAATATTCTTTTTCCCCATTCTTATTAATTATATTGTAATATTTTTCATAATTTAATGACATGCAAAAATTAAATAAGTTTTAGCACGCAAGGTTAGAAATACCCCTGTTAGAGCCACTGTTGTTCTATATAATATCAACGATCCGATGAAAAGCGCACCGCAACTTGACATAGTCGTGCGGGGCGCGTGTTGTTCGCGTTTCTAGTATTGCACGCCCACCACTGTGCCTCTGTATATTATAATAATTTTCGGTCGTCAGAGACATTTTTCCGGCCAATAATAATGTAAATGACATTATGATAATATTAATAATATTAATATGTAGAAATATAATTGTCATCGACTTCCCGGGTCCCGGCCTGCATGTCCGTCATCTATCGAAAACAAACGTTTACAACGATTTATGCGCGCGCGCGCTATGCGGTGCCCTTGGAATGGACAGATCACGCGCGGATTATACTGCGCGTGCGGTTAAAAACTGCGATGATTGAAAATGTTGGGCTTGTCCGTGTTGAAACATTTCCTCGGTATACATTACGCGCGTACGTGCGAATATTTCACTCGGCCGACGGTCGTAAAACGCACGTCCTGCGTATAGTAATTTTTTTCTTTTTACCATAATTTTAATTACATATTATTGTATCGGCCAAAATTCGACGGCAGCACATGGTGTCAATATAAATTTCCGATTCCGTGTGCAGTACACAACTCCGGTTTTTCGGACCGTATCTCTTCGTGTACTTATCATTTTATACGCACTCGTATTTTCTATATAATGTAATACGTAGTATTATTATAATATGAATATATACCTGACATGTTTTCGTTTGACGATATCATGTATTGTTCCTTATTATATAATATTATATTATAATATATATGCGGGAATGCGGGATGTTTACAACGCGGTGACGTACATTTTGTTTTGGGTTTTCGATTTGTTTGTTTTACACGGAATATTGTTAGGCATGTCCATTTTCAGTATTATTATTATATAATCTGAATAAAGGTCTTGCTCATATTATTATAAAACAGATAGCACATTACACTCGATTATTTCGACATGTGACGTTTTCCCGGCTCTTATTATATTTATTTATAATATGCAATTGTTTTCAAATGCACTTAATCTAAAGTAAACACCCACACTCCAGACGTGTACCCGTCTGCCAGCCGCACTTCGGTCCGTATATATATACTTAGTACCTACTGGTATCGACTTTTTCATATTATCACAAAATAAATGCTAAACAGATTTAAATAATAAACGTATATATACGATCAAATAATACGTAATAAACGATTTGTATGCGCACGCGTGTTTGTTTGTTTGTTTGTGTATAACTCCATTAAAACTCGAAGCTCTGCAGACGCCTTATGTTAGCGTCGTAATGCTGTGTGTGTGTATGTTGCTTTTTACATACGCGCACAAGGTTGAATACTATTTCCATGAATAACCATTTGGAATTTTCAGGACAAACGATTTTCGATACATATATTATATAAATGTTTTATATTCTTGTCGTTTCAAGTCAGATATACGTCCAATTATGTTCTCGGGTTACATTTCGGTACCGTTTCAAAGCGTATTCATTATGGCTTTTCTCGCTCAAAAGTGTATTACACTTACTGTGTTCTCCTCCCTTCTTTACCGTTCATTATGCATGTATGTATAGAGCGAGTAGTTTAAATTAATTGTGAAAATATTGGTTCAACATTATTTATACCTATTATATATACTATTGAATTTTATTCACATCAGCTTTTCAAATATACCTTTGGATTTTCTCAAGATATTCGTAGAGCTCACCAAAGTTTGCAAGCCAATGGAATCAAAAGTTGTTTTTGTGAACTAAACTACCATGTTCTATATTTAGTGCTATATATATATGTATATATAATGTATCAAATGTACATTTGATATATTTTACAAAGAAATTTCATCCAACAATGTATTTTTTTTTGAACCTTTAATTTCCGAGTATAAAGAAGTATTATATTATCAAAACTACATTATACAATGGTTATTACACCAATAATTAAATACCAAGTGACGTAGACAATTCAAAGTGAAAAAACAAATCATTTATTTCTGTTCAGCCTTATCGATTTCAATAAAATATTTAATTATCATTGATTTCCTTTCTATTAATTATTATACATTAATACCTTCACTGTAAATTATATTCAACCATGTTATTTTGTTTGACCAAAATTGAAATAAAAATTATATTTCCGGATTGATGGTATTCTAAATACCTGTATTTGTTATTATATTTAATTTAATTTTGTTGCTGTTTTAAAACCACAAATAAATTTCGAAGGTCCCGGTCGACATAAATATAATATATTGTATTAGAAGGCGTTTTGCGTAGGCAATTCAATAGCGCCCTTGAACGTTGTTACAAAATAAAATAATTCATGCCACGTTCATTGCTACACTTACTAATACTACTAAAGAGGCGTATAACTGTTAATGTTTTTACTCGTTGGTATCAATTAAAATTATATCAGTTGACGTAATATATTTGAATTCAAATGAAAAAAAAAAATTGCTCAAAAAATAAGTACTCATTTGCTGTGCCTAATTTATATCATGTTCAATGAAGGCCAATTATGCGATCTTTATTCATTCATCGTTGTTCCAACTCGTTAAAACTATTTATAATAAACTATAATTGTAATAAAGTCAATAGCCATTCCAGTTTATATTATAGCGTATTTTTATATTCATAAAAACAAAATTAATCAGCGGAAATTGATTGAGAATAGTGAACGCGTAAAATATCAATTTTAACATTACTAATCTCCGAGGAATTCGGTCCCTGCGGTATTTGGCTATACACATACAATTTGATTAATATTTTATTTAGTTTTTATAATATTATTCACCATGGCGGTAGTTTTGAAAAAAAAAATATGAAAAGAAAAACGATATAACGGGCATGATTTTATCATTGGTTCTTTAATCAATTATAATTTTACAATAATGTGATATACATTTATAACTGGATATAAAGTAATTTTTTTTAGCTAACGTCCTTCACACGGTTTACTGTGGGAAAATATATCAGTATACTCTATTATACTACGTGAACATTATTATATGCATATTATATGTGTTTATCAATATTATAAAATATTTTAATGTAGATAAATGATTTAATAAAAATACAGTACTATATCTTAATTTACAGAACTTGTCAAACTGTATCTAAATATTTTATAATTGTTGACGAATTGATAATAAAAGTGATAAAATAATTCAATATATAAATAAAGATTATATAATGAAAAATTGAAAAACAAACTTAATTTAATTATGTGTAGCGTACAAAGTGAACAGAAGTTATGATTTTGAACTTGGAAATATAAGAACTGATTTTTCCATATTTGCACTAATATTCCTGGATAAATACATTTTCTATTAATTGTTGTCGTTAAATTATAATAAATTAATATATTACCTAATGTAAAGAAAAAGTGCGGAGGAGGGAAAAGTGTTCAGTGCAAGGACACGAGCATTTGTATGATCAAACCGACGATGGGGCGTTTATTAAAAATTAAATTTTATTGATCACTAAAGTGGAAATTTCGACGTCGTGTTTCGGACGGACAACCCGTTTTTCTTAGTGTCTTAATAATTCATTTATTTATCGACTTTATTGTACATTATTTATACTTTAAAAATGGATGTCATGCCGTGACGTATGTTTATGGGCATGCATGTTTTTCCCCCACTGGTATGAACATATACAGGGTGTTTCGGGATGACTCCAAAAAATGTGCAATAAGTTTTGTTCTATTCATTATTTTTCACTTTTAATTTTTTTTTTGTTTTTGTTTTATTTAATATTATATTATTGCGCTACAGCAAAATTTTATTAAAATAATTTTTTAATTTTGAACTCAAATTTGAAAATCTAATAGCTTATTTTACCATTAAAAAAATAACAATTAAAATAGTCATTTTATAAACCGGATTTTTAGAAAAGTTATCGTACTTAAATATTTAATAAATTTTGATCATTAATTTATTATGATTTTTTAGAAATTTTAGAAACTTTTAGAAATTTGAATTTAATAAGTAATATTATCGTATGATTATTGTACGTTTTATCAAGATTAGATAAGATTCCTTCTAAATTAATGATGTTATACAATTATTATGCGATAAAATTACTAGTTACACACAATATTATTATTGTTAACTTTTTCATAAACTTAAAAACTCATAGAAAATTAACGAATAAACCTTTTTTATGGTTTAAGCATAACATTTTTCTAAAAATCCGTGTCACATAATGGCTATTTTGGTTTTATTTTTAACAGTAGAACAAAATTTGAAATCTGAGAATCTAGAACAAAGATTTTTTAATACATTCTAAATGTAACGTGGTAACATATAATGTATCGGTGGGGCGAGGGGAGGTGAAAAATAATGAAAAGAATAAAAGTTATTGCATTTATCAAAATCAACCTGAAACATTCTCTGTATGTCTATATTATGATGGAGCGTAATTATAATATCTTTAAAGTTTGGTGAACATATTGTAACATATATTTAAAGTTCGGTGAACAGATTGTCGGTGCGCGCGGCGTTAAGGGGAAAGGAGGACTGAAAAGAAAACAATGCATTCTTCTCGAGCTCATGACCTTAACGTGCACCCCGCCCCGCTGAACCCGATATATCGGACGTTTGCCGTCTTAAGTGTTATTAGTGTAATAACTTAATGTTACATAACCGTACGGTAAAGAGTTTTGAATGTTGTTTGACGGTGATTAGCGAAGGCCTAACCCAATATTAGTTGTGTAGAATGGCAGTTAGATAGGTATAGTTTGTGTGGTGGCGCCGTCGTTTTCGCGGAGTTACGACGTTACGCATACATTGGCGATCGCAATTATTATAGGTACCCAATGCGCGTGGTGGTGGCGCCTCATCATAATATTATGTGACCGTTATAATATGTGTGTGTACAACGCGACCGTCGGCGTCGGGGACAGAGTACACTAATAATAATAATAATAATAATAATAATAATAATAATAATAATAATAATAATAACAATAATAATAATAATAATAATAATAATAATAATAATAATAATAATTGTGCGTGTGTATCTTCCGATGGTGCAGACGCGTGTGGGTGCGCGTAATGTTGTGTTTGCAGTGCCCCAAGGCGTGTACATTATTGTAATATTGTGTAGGAGGTACAGACGGAACCCCCTCGTTGTCGCCCGATGAGCGTATAGTTACAATAGTTGAAGAAAATCGGGCGTGTGGTGGTGTATTTACGGGTGCAAGTACGAAATCGAAAATACGTTTGCGTGTACCGTGTCGCTACCCGAGAGTCACTGGAGGGACGGAGAGAAAAACTACCGTCGGGTTCTCGTATAACATAATAATATACCTACATTATACACCTAGACCGTGTATAGTAGAAATGACGGTAATATATTATTATTATTATTACGTTGAGGAAATACGTCTGGTAAACGCGGGCGCGTGCTATATTGATTGAACACCGCGCGCGCCGCACACGCGGTACCACGATCCGCAGCCCCGCGACAAAGACGGTTGTTTCTGGCCGAAAACGGACGAGGGCGCGCGCGTCGTGGTCTTTTCGGCGAGAGGCGGTCGCGCGCGCGTCGATCGCCGCCGTTGCCGTGCCGGGGCGGGTGATCGCGCCGCGCGCGCCCTGTCAGCGAAAAATCGCCGTCCCGGTCCCGTGTGACGGCAACCGGCGAGCGACGTATCCATGCGTGCGTTCCTCAAAGCACATTTGGCCACGCGCCATTAGCCATTCGTGACGCGGTCTGCGCGAAAAATAAAAATAAAAAAAAGTCGAGAAAAGAAATAGAAAGAAAATCACTTATACCCAAACAGAATTACCGTTAAATTCCATCTCATCCGACAACACACTATAATGTAATATAGTATAATACATTATTATAATATTATTCTCTGCGCGCGGTGGTGTCGTTGAGAAACATATTTGATTCGACGACAAGTATAATATTTTTACAAGCGTATAGTATTGTACTCGATTATTATTATATTATATTTTAACGACGGACTGCTGCTCTTAAAAATCGTTTTACAATTTTGTACTATGATGATGAGGACAACGACCACGACCACGACCTCGACGACAACAGCGGTTAATGAACGCGAACCGCGCGTGATTGTACGCCGTCGCCTGTTGGTAAGGTAGTAAGGCACAGCGCAGTTTCTGCAAGTTTTCCTCCGTCCCGCATATTAAAAGTAACCGTTGTTGTTGTTGTTGTTGTTGTTGTTGTTGTTGTTGTTGTTGTTGCTGCTATTGTTTTTGTCGTTATTGTTGTTATTATTGTTGAGTAGTTTCCATTCCTCGCGAAGCATGTGATTAAACCGTCACCGTTTCCCTCCCACTATTTTGTTTCTCTTAGATTAAATTCTGCCGGTGTTATTATCGTATCCGCAGTGTTGGGCTCTTCCCCACGAATCTATTGTCGTCCACGCACTAAACGTCACACGAAATATTTATGCACCCGAAACAAAAATGCGGCACCGATATAATATTATAGTGTTAACGAGATATTATGATAATATGACATTTGTACACACGTTAAATTACCGTCGCGCACTCTCCGGTCAGTTTAATAGCTAGTTTTACAAACATTGTGGCCGCGTGTCGTCACCGTCACATGGCTTCGTGGCGAGCTCTCGTTTTGTGTTCGCGATTTATTTTTATACCAGGAAAACGATTTTGACGTTGGCAAGTCGTCGAGATATTCGACTAAAATACATGTACCCGCAGGCCACGGGTGTAGCCCCGCCGATCGTCTGGTGGACGAAAAATCTCACAGCCGACGATGTGTATTGCTTAATCCTGGCTTGTTGTTGTGTAATACATAGTACAATAATTCCGTTTATTTTGTCAGCTGCAGGGCTCGTTTTTATACGGACGTTTAGTCGCGAGGGTTTTTCTTCAAACTCTCCCACCCACCCGCCCGCCCACCACGGTATGGTATTTCGTCCCCTATCGCGCCCTCGAAACAATAATATTATAACGGCAGTGACATACCCCCTCCCCACACCACCGTTACGCTGTGCTGTGTAGATTTCACACGCGGTTTGATAAAAAATGTTCGCGTATATTATTATATCCGCGATTTCGGCAGCGGTACGTATACAAATACAATATATTAATTCTTACGTAATTGTTTATATTTAAAAACGTCGTTTTCGGTTCATTGCCATTTGGATCGTTGCAGTTGTCGCCGTGTACCGCGGTGCATGTTTGTAAAACATTAGCGCGAACGTCGGGCGTTCCATTACGACATTACGTCATGGTATTATTTCGCCTAAAATTATGGCGTGATACGTTTTAAAATAGATTTCGAATTCTAACAGCAACCGTAACGAATGACTCGACTACCTTTTGTTTTTGTAAATGAGGAAATTATATTGTTGCACCGGCTATCGGTTGACCTCTAATCGGTAAAAATTGATAAAAGTTCAATGCTTTGGTGGAAATCGATAATACATGTTAATCGTGTAGACGAGTCTAGAGTCTGAGCAGATTATAAAAAAAAAAATTTGCTCTTTAAGGTTGTACGGTGTATTTATTGGAGAAAGTGCGAATATGTAATATACCTAGGTATATATATTATATTATGCGAATATATTTATGATAAAAATAATATAATTATATTGAATTTCTATGCAATTTTCTTTTCTGAAGTATTAAAGGTCATTCGATAAGAAAAATAAGTCACTTATATAAAATAATTTCACTTTTCTTAGTTTTTCATTATATATTTTATGTATATACATAATATCTACTGAAGTGATTTGGAATTATTAGTTTCAATTTATTACGGTTTTTACTAGAAAACAATGTTGGGTTACCATTTTACCAACCAACGTTTTATTTAGTTCAGAAATTCAGAATACAATAATGTTCATAAAATATACTATTAATCGCTTCGTGACCTAATTTCTGGTGCTTTTACCTACAAAGTTCCATGTCAAACATACATATTAAATATATTTTTCAGCGAGATGCATAATACAAAATGTATGTAAATGTTGCAATTTGTTTGTTTACCGTTTAAGAAAATATTAATATTACTACGCGGTCATTGATCAATTTTAATACGGGTCAGCAGTGTTAAATATTTTGTTATTGAAATAATAAACAAATGGCATCCGTCTGGCATTGTTCTTGTACGAGAATATTCGCGTTTTACGTTTGTAGAGCAAAATGCATTTACATGTGATTTATAAAAATATATAATGGATATATTATGTAAATCATGGCGATCACAGTGCAGGTTAGAACTTAGAATGTGATTGTATTTCATTTGAATATTTAATGAATTCGTATTTACGTTGTTAACCCGCAGTATATGGGGTGTTGTAAAATAGATTTTATAAATATTTGTTGCCCGACGAGGTTCGTTCTCAAAAATAATATACAAAATGATATGCATATTTGTACGTATTAAGTTATACTCACTAATATAACGGGGTTGTGTATTTAAAGTTTCATAATACTAAAATTGCTAAACGTTTTTGTTGAAGTTTGACAATCCCATCAGTCATCCGCAGCTTTGTAAAATATTATGTATTCAACACTTTTTCTCTGTAGTTTTCTCGAAACTAAATCAAAACGTTTCGATGATTTGTGATCCGATTAATATTCGAGTAGCATGTTTTGTGCGAAATCTTAGTTGGAAACTAAATAATAACTACTTTTATTTTAAAATTGTAATGGAAACCGGTTGTGGTTGACTGCTTAACCATTTTATAGTGCCAAAACTATTACAGTTTTTTTTTTCTATTATTTTATTTATTATTGGAAAGTCCGAGGCACTAATGCATTATCCATTTGCGAGTGATATTACAACTGCTTTTTGCATTATTTATTGGATTTGTAAGATTTCGTAGAAGTCTCGCCAGAAGCATTATTAATTTTTATAAGAACAAGCTTGGGCCCGTCCTTCAAAGGATTATACTATTTTTACTCATCGTTATGAGTTTTATGTGATGTTTAAGTATAATATGTTTGATTCATATAAAACATTATGACTTTTTCTCGTAACCGATTTTATTTTCTTATTATCATATTATTATTCTCAATTATTAATAAACCATTAACTATTTATAATCTAATACGTGTCTCTATAATATAGAGGTATTAATTATTAATTTTTATTAATACAGAGGTGAAATCATAATAAATAAGTCCATTTTTATTTCACGATGAATATACGTTATACCTGAAAACAAGTCAAATACAGCTGTGATTTATATTAATTCCATTTACAATGGCGTATTTGAATTAATTGTTGATGAGTTAGAATGCGTGTATCATCACATTATAAAAGCAAAGATATTGAAACAGCTCAAATATGAACGAAATTATAAAAAATAAAAATTATAAATAAGTTTATATTGTATCATGTTTAGATACAACTTATTATTTCAACAGTTTTAATGTAATTACTGGGTATTAAATCTCTATTAAATTTATAATCAAGTATTTCTATATAAATACAATTTTATATTGATAACCATTCCGAAAATCTGAATGAAAACGCATTCTAAAGTAAAATCTTTCAGCTATCCTGGCTTTAAAATATTGGTACTTCATGTTATATTGTTTGAAACGTGTTTTTTTTACCGTCTTCTAGTTTTTATACGATACCTATTCGTCGACTTTTTTAGTTAGTCCAAATTACCTTTTGTATTTTTTAAAATTGATAGCACAGCTATTTTTAAAACATACATTACTGTACCTATGTGCATTCGTGAATGTTGTATGCATAGCATTTGCATACAAATTATCCCTCGGGACTACTAACGTACATTGTTTATGATTTATTTTAAAAAGTCAACAAAAGTAAAGGATATAAAAATAAACGTGGGATTTAATAATATCAGTATCATATACTCGTAGTCCTGCGTATATAGTTTACGAGTATGTTAGTTTATGATTGCTTAGAATAAATAAGTACAGTTAATGTTTTACAATGACATGTTTATAAAGATGAATAAAAATGTAATACATATGGAATTAGATAGTGCAGCTGCTTGGTATTTTTATTGCACACTATATTGTTATTAATTAAATATAGGTACGTTTGATGTAAATAGTATAGTCAGTAAAAAAAAAATAAAAAAAATTGCTTCTATTAATTATGATAGTAGAAAAAATAAATTTTAATGAACTACTGACACGTCTTTGTTTTTGCATTAGCCCTAGGATATTATTCTTATACACATACCACACACATGCATATTAATTCAATAGGAAAAATTATGTTGGGATAAACGTTTAAAATATTCAATAAATAATTGTTTTGTTCTTATCAATAAGTGATTTACTTACGCCTATAGGTATATTATAAGGGAAACATAATTACCTTTTTATTGCTCAATATTAAATTATCGTTGTTAGAAGTTTATTTATTGCTTGTAATTTAATATGATTTTATACTACTGTTTGTATAATATAACCATCATAATATTAAACTTTGAAAATGATGAAATTGATTTGATTTATAAATGTAAAATTTGCATATATTTTAAAAGACCTCAATGATTAAATATAATATTATGTATGTGCACTTTTAGATATTATTTTACATACAATATATGTATTGACTGTGTATCATAAAAAAAAAAAAAATAACAATTGTGCCACCATATTACATACATTCGCTTGTTAAATAATTGTTAATTACAAATAGCATGTATGCACATTTCCAGCATTGTCCATAGTATATTTATGTGTGTTTTGATCTCATTATCTGTGCAACAATGTTGTTTGTAATATGTTTTAATATAATATAACTTACCTATACCTAAGTAATTTTCTAATTAATCTCTACAATAATTGTGAGAATTGAACCAGAACAATTAAAATCAAATGAATAGTATTTTCTGTCGAAATAGCATGTCATCATTCTTTATTTAACCTACAAAGTTAATTTCTATCGTTATAATTTATTTAGAATTCGTTAATCATATTTACTAGTTAATTGTTAGTATTATTGTCATTTTATTTGCATTTATGATATTAAATACATTTTTATTTTTCATATTTTTGCGAATATAAGCAGTTTATTGCTGAAAATATTATCTATCAGTATAAATGAGTAAAATAATTTAGGATAAATGAGTGTGTTATAGTTAGAAATTAAATTTTATTAAAACGTTTATCACAATATTTTAATTACTTACATTTTTTCCTTAAATAATGTGTTAGTATTTTTTATTAATAAATACTACATTATTATTACGAAACTGGAAATTTGATTAACCTTGATATTTATTGGTTGATTAATTTGATTACTCATTATATATATATATAAACTCGAGATGCCATTGCGTTTCTAAAAACGCATTCTACTCTACAGCGACTGCTATATAGTATAAAATATTTATGACAATTACTTTTAAAAACAATCTTGATTAATTGATTGTGCAAAGTCTCTGAATGTGCGTTATTTTTTATTTTTTCAGCTCACATTTTTTAACGTGATGACAAAGTCTTGTCCACAGACGTTTCAGTACTAATTGTTGTCAATGGTTTTCTTCGCCATTTCAGACATAAATCGTAATTAATAATCATTTAGTTTGAATATGAGGGAGATGACGTGATTTCGTATCTGTTATTTATTGAAATGAAAATTGATTACTCTTTTCGAGTGAAGTTTTTGAATGATTATACTGAGTAACGTCTATCTCATGATTCAAACACTGAAAGTGAATGTATTAAACAATTTTCTAGTTGAAGAAAATTGAATTCCATTTATATAAATGTGATTCGTGACTACAAGTGTTAAAAGATGTTAAAATGTACAAAAAACAAATTTAAAATAAAATAATGGTTGGGATTACATAATATCATGATTATTATTTATCCGCACGAGTTCCTAAATTGTTAGACAAAACTAGAATTAGGTTTATTTTTTATATCGTTTTTATGATATCGTTTGTCTATGGTGTGCTACTAATTTACCGGTGTTATTATTAAACGAAGTGCGTAGGATAATTATTTTTTAAAGACTAATTAACTACCATCGGGTGGAACTCGTGCCCGATATAATATTATGTACAATAACAGATATAATATTTATCTGTTATCTGTAGTTTATGATAATTTATAACTTACATAATTTTTATATATTTGCAATTAGTTTTAGTCGGGCATTATCGTGCACCATTAATTCAGTCCCCGGCCATACTATGTGCATCTTAAATTAGTTTGAACCAGGTAAAGACCACGACAATTATCGCTCGCGATGACATCAAAACGGAACGAATTGACTGTGTATATGAAAAGACGAAAGTAGAATACTAAAGAAAAGAAAATCAAAGGCGTCGCATAATGGGGTTTCGTTTGGTAGTTTCTATTTGTTTTTCGTTTCGTTTCGGCATTATTTTTAGTTAATTTTTTTTATTTGCTCGTGACGGAGGTTTTCTATTTTCACCCGGGTCCCACTTCGAGGCGTCTAAATAATCGGTTGTGGGACCTGTAACGCGTTTCACCTGATGAAACCGCGAGGCGACCCCTCCAATTGGAGGAACGGTGTCGGCGGCGTACCAAAAGTGACACACGAGAGCGCCCGTGAAATCGCCGAACCAAAGAAAATGTTATCATCACGCTCGCGGCGGTGGTCGTATTTAACTTTCCTGACGCCCTACCCTCCTCCAATCGTCTGCGGTTCTGTCGACGTATCTCCTCGTATTGCCCACAGCGATTCGACACGTTCACGAGAAAAGGAAAGAAAAGAAAAAACGCATACACGTATCTACATATATATATGAATATATATTATAATACGTATATTTATTTTCCAATTCAGCAGCAGTGTGATCCCCCCCCTATCCCTCTGTCCCCACCTTCGTCACGTCAGTTTCTTTCTTGCGGCTTCGGCGATGGTAAAACGCAAAGTGCGGTGCAACAGCAGCAGCGGCAGCGGTAGTTGTATAGGTTAATGATAATACTGTACACGGCGAAAAAAACAAATTGGCAACGTCCTCTTCGGTCGCGTCGCGGATACGTTGCCGCATACGACGCGTAGCACCGGCGGTAGTAGGAGAGCTCGGTGGCGGTGATGTGTTGGACAGGAGGGCAGTGGCGACGGCGACGACTGCGGCGCGCTCTGCTGTGTTGTGCTGAGAGTTGCGGCAGCAGCGGTGATAGTGGTGGTGGTGGCGGTGGTGTAGCTACAGCGGTGGCGGCGGCGGCATTGCAGCAGCAGCAACAACAGACGGACGATCGAACCCGAGAACGGGTACGCAACACACCGCAGCGTTAGTGGGACCAGTTTCTTGTCGTTTGCTCGAGAAAGTGGTAGTTGCGCGTGTCCGGGGTCGTTCCGGAGGCCTCGCAGACCGTGCCTATCGCACGTCGAGTGTATGACGTGTGTACGTGCGTGCGTGAGTGTTCGTTCACTTGTCCGACTCCGTCTCGCCGGTTGTTTTGTCGATTTTTCGCCCATTCGATTCAGTAATAATTTACGCTGGTGCGGCTCCTCGGTAAACATTTCCTAGCCAGACAGACGGCCGTGTTGTCGTCATGTTCGGTAGGTAGGTATACTGGAGGGAGGAGTACGAGCAAACAGAGAGACACAAATTGCCTATCGGACGTACACGAGCGAGCGATGGCCATCGTCGACGCATTATCGTCGTTGTAGGTACTTACCGGATGAGTCACCGTGCGTCGTCGCCGTCGCCGTATATAAAAAGTTGTACCACCGGCACGCCGCCGCCGCAAACATGAGCGTCAGCTACATCACTTGGATGCACCAGACGGACAGTCCGGTGTCTTTGCCGCCGGTCGTCGAACACCTGGCCGCGTCGCAGCCGACTCAGCCGCCGATGGCCACCGCGTCTCAGCAACAGCAACAGACATCGGCTGCAAACGCCGCCACGTCGTCGTCGCTGCCGCTGTCTTCGTCGCAGACGTCCTCGTCGACGGCCGTGGTGTACGACGCGCTCACGTCGCTACCGCCGACGCTGCTGCCGACGCTATTGCCGCCGTCGCCGCTCGTACAGCCGCCGCTGTTGCAGTCCAAGCACCACCAGCATCACGCGCGCACGCCCAACATACTGCTGTCGTCTCCTCCGACGCCGCCGATGGCCGTCCCGTTGGTAAGTCCAGCCCAACGCCAATCGCCACGGCGATGTTTTTCGTTCGTCTTTGTCTCTTTTGTTACCTCTCGTTCAGCCGCCGCCGTCGTCACACGTCGTTGGTATACAGTGTAATATATTATTATTATTATTATTATTAGGTATATGCATTATAATAATGATAATGTATATATAACGGATTAACGGAACGAACGACGTTGCTTTATCGTCATCGGGGCGGCGCAGAACGAGGGAGAGAAGTGTGTTGTCCCACCGTTGTTGGTGAGGGCAGGGCAGGGGCGGTGGTTACGCCGTAGGTCTCCCGTATGTGCTTTCACGCGCTGCCGACGACGATTTTTTATTTCTTTCACGTTATCTCTGCCACATTTATATTAATACTATATACTATAGTATGTGTTTTTAAGTTGTGTGTGCATCATATCGTACGGTAGTATTATTATTGTAATGATTATTACAAATAGGTTATAGGTATGCGTGCCGCACACACACGGCCGTTTTGTTGTATTGTTGCAACGCTGCTGGTGTTTTGCGTTTATCGCAACGTAAATAAATAATAAACGATATCATCGGCCGCCGCGGCACCAGTCTTGAAACGCGTGTATCGAGTGCCTAGGAAAGGATTAAACGCGTTTTCGTCGGCACGAATTAATTATACGCCGTCTCGCAGACATTTACTGCTTTGTTCCACGTCCCATCGTTGGTATGCTTTACCGTGTAGGTAATATTATTATAATAATAATAATATTACGCCGCTCGTTGTCGACGCGGAGAAATTCGTAGTGTGTGTGTGTGTGTGTGTGTGTGTGTGTGTGTGTGTGTGTGTGTGTGTGTGTGTGTGTGTGTGTAATTCGGTTTGCGTTTTTTTTCTTTTCTTCGTTTCTCCTTATAGTGATCTCGTGCAGGCCAATTTGTTATTTTATTTTATTATTATTTTTCTTCATGGTCGCAAATCGGACTTTTATATATATATATATATATATTTATTTATTTATATATATATACGGCCGGTACTGTGCTATTCTGCTACTCTCGTTCGGCCCAAACACACACGCACAATATAATAATAATAATAATAACAATATATACCTCACACAATTATTATTTCGCCTCGTTTCCTACCGAAAATCACTGTACCGGAACAATCCATTTTACTACTAGAGTTCACAATAACGATAATAACAACAATGATGTAGCGGCCAAACGGTGTCCGTGTATCGATGTTAATTTTTTTTTTTTTTGCGCGCACAACATAACGTGCAATAATCTAATATTTTCCGTGTATACATGTTTATTATAATATGTGTTCAACGTGTGTTTGTTCGTCATAGTCTCGTCAACGACGACGATGACGATGGGTTTACAGTTATGTGTATTCCTACTTCGTGTTCGCGGTCGTCGCTGCCACTTCTCACGATGCGAACCCAGGACGAGTCGAGTATATATTATATTATGTGCGCTCTGAAGCCGGGCAAACACCTCACCCCGCCCGCCATGCGTATTACATTCATCGTATATGTATATGTATATTATACACTCGGAGCGGCCACCTGTCTCCATCGGTGGACCAGAAATCGACTGGGAACGAGGTAGTAATAGACGGTGGAAGGGAGGGGCATATGAATATGAGAGAGAGAAAAAAAAAGGTCGCAGCCGCGCGCAACTATTGTATATTGGTTTTCACCGATTTTTCGGTGCACTCTTGTCGGTCGCCTGTACTAAAGGATAAAGGATCGCATCGCAATGGGCGGTGAAAAAAAGGAGTAGACACCATAACAATAATAATAATAGTAATGTTAAACGCGTATGAATGTAGGAGGTGGGTGAGTACGCATGATTATATAACGTATATTATATTATAGAGTTTACATTGTTGGGCTGCCGTTTTTTACTCATCGCGCACACGCACTCGATTGTTGTTTTTTAATAATAATAATAAAATCATTATTGCGTTTTTGTCGTCGTTCTCCCGCCGTGGTTACTACGCGGCTCATGGTTTATGTATATTTCATTTATTTTGAGAATTATCACGATTATTATTATTGTTATTATTATTGATGTTTTCTTTGATTTATTTATTTTTATTTATTTTTTTATTCGGATTTGATACGCGCACCTCTCCGAATGAGCACACACGTAAGTAACATAATAAGGGAAGCGGTTTGCGGAAGAAATAAACCGTAGTATTACACACTAACTCGTGCAAGCTATACAGTGTCATTATTATTATCATTATTATTATTATTACTATTATGGCAGTTGTATGAAACTGCTGTCGTAAAAGTAGAGCCCTCCCTTGCATGTATGTTATGGGAAAACTTATAAACGCACGCGTGCCAAACGACGTACGACGCGGTACGAAGACCCGTCGTCGACTGCTGTATTATTTATTATAATATGGTCGTCGTAATTATTATGCGCGTGTTCGGTATGTTCCGTTTTCTTCGTCCGGGTCGTCGGACACGATATAGAATTTTGTTTACGTTATTTTTATACCTACGTGTTAAGAAAAACCCGTCGTCGTCCGAGTGCACATTGGCAAGTTGATGCTCCGTGTGTGTATGCGAGAGAGAACCGCCGCCGCGTTTTTGTAATACATTTTAATAAACGTAATACCTGTATTATATCTGTATAATATAATATCATCTACGAACAGTAGAGGGGAAAAAATCCACGTTTTTATTTCGTGTCCTGCGTTGTTTGTATTTTATCTCTCTTGCTGTATACGCGAGACGAGTGAGTCCGTCGGTTTTTTACGCAACTCTTTCACACATTTTATCCTCTTTCCTCGTAATAACTGTTACGTCACAAAAATACTTCACACACACACACACGTCCCAGCTGTTGCTGCTGTATCAGAATCACGACGATCGCCCGTAAAATGTTTTCCCGATTAGCCTCGTTTTGTGGCGACTGCACAATATTTCGGTCACATACGTTTCCCCGTTCTGGTGTGATGTCGTATGCACCGATGATAATACAAAATTATATGCATATTTTATGACACGTGGGCACGCGTTTGTCGCGCAAAAGTCGCGTCGCTTAGGTTATCCGTAAAATAGTAATAATAATAATTATCATCATATTTCACGAATTTTACTCGGCACACATAAGCGCTCGCATGTGACAGGTGCGCACGCACGTAATGATGTTATCGTCGTTACATTGCCGAAAATCCAATTTTCATTTAGGTAGTAGATGTATTATTATCATCGTAGTCACCGTCGTCGTTCGTGTTCATAAATATTGTTCTTCGCTGCGACCAAATCTATTGTTTTTTGTTTTTTTTTTTTTTTTGTTTTTCCCGTCCTATATCGAAATATAATTCTCAATTACGGATTTTACTCGAAACAACTGCGGCCGTGGCGTCGTCGCCGGCGGCGGATGTACCACTCGTCGTCGTCTCGTGTACGGTTGTTGTGTTTGTTTTGTAACCACTACTACTGCTGCAGCTGTGACGACCCCGGTTTCCGCCGATTACGAACCGGTAACGATGATTTTTCTTCTCGTCACATTGAGACAATAATTATTTTTAACATATGTAGGTATAATATTATAATATAAATAAAACTCGGGTCGGGTCGATGGCGGTCGGTAATATTAATAATATGCCGTCGCGATGCAATCGTCGTCCTCTTTCCGCCATTCCGCGCTACAATCACCGATATTAGACCTATAAGACGTATAATAAACATGAGCACTTGTATTTACGTGCGATGTCGTGGCATACGGAAATCATCGTCTTCTTCGTTGTCGTCGTCGCCGTCGTTGCTAACGGTACGTTACCATGAATGATATGAATGTGCTACATACAGATGTACAATGTACATTTATTTTATATATATATTGTCTTTTCTCGGTTGAAGAGCGATAATGTAGCAATAATATAACGTTGTTGTGTTACGCTAGGAAGTTTGCGGAAGGAAAGGGGGAGGGGGCGGGATAGAACAAATAAATAAACTAAAACCAGTTGCGATTTTAACGAGGTCGAACGCCGCGCTGCGCAATGACGGTATATTATTATGTTCGGATCGCCGGTGACGGATACAGGGGAACGGGACAGGGCGGGGAGACCGTTGTGTATAGCGAAATTTCGGTCGTCACCGTTGATATAATAAAATAGTGTAATATCGTGTGTTATACGAAATAATAACGGATTGAAAACAAAACAAAAAAAAATAATTATGTATCCGAACGCTATAATATGCTCTTGGGCGATGCGTCATAATACCGGCGAACAGACATCGAAGACACGGGAGCGTAATATTATATTATATTATATTTTATTTATTAAGCGTTCACTTCGGTGCGTTTTTTCCCCCTGGCAGGATATTTCTCATCGGAGCAACTGTAACGGCAACACTAGGTCTGCTCTAATAGCAATTTTATTTTAAAAACTTCGAAATCCGTATTGACTCATGTAATACGTTCCAAAGTGCTGCTCGCTCGCTTGCGTGTTCTTCGTGATGATTTTCGATCGCGGAAAATGTATTGCAGTAAAACGTATCGAAATCAAACTGTTGTCGAGGTCCCAGCGTCGTCGGTGTGTTATAAAATAAGTTATAATATACACAGACGAAGGTCTCCCGCTCAGCGCTAGTCACGACGAAAAATTATTATATTTACCATACTCAAAGTCCCAGCCGTTGCATAAACGATATTATTATCATTATTTCATTTTCATCGCACGGCACTGTTGCTGCCCACGCACTCGGCTGCCGCCGCACCCGTGTCGATAACCATGACTATTGCTGCATCGTCATACGAGCGTTCGGCCGATAATTATTCATTATTATTCGTCGCTGCGCGTTTACCCCGTCGGACGCATCTTTCGTCAACGGTTTTCCACGCGATTGCAATACAAATATTGTAATCGCCTCGGACAGAGCGATTTATTTGTGTCTGCCCCTCCTTTCTCACCCCGATCGTGCCTCGTTTCTCACGCTGCGCTGTCGTTTTTTCATGATACACGTGTAGGTACGCATCGCAGAATCATTCGATGAATACTTATACATCATAGCCATTATGCAGTGTATCAAAACCGTAACCGGTTCATCGAACCGTCAGGAATCGCCGGAGACTTTCACGCATCGAGAGACGTCTGTTAGCCGCCGCGTTATTATACAACGACGAACCGTATATACACTTGTACAAATCGTTTGTGGGCCCAACACGAACCAAAAATGTAACCGTATCCTTGTTTCTGACGGACCTCTTTAGGCTTTATTCGCATTTCACGTATCGCGTGCGTGTGAGCCTGGTACAAATTTTCCCACCCGTCTACGGCTTGTAACTTTTATCCTGTGCGTGATGATTCGCCGAGCGGAAGCTTTTTACTGCGACGACGCGTGCGCGTGATTCATTGGAACCTCCATAAAAAGACTCGTCGCGTCGCTGTTTTGACTCGTGACGCGCGCGACGTATTCTCTCTACTGTGCGCATACGCATATAATAATATATGTATATGCATTGTCATGACTAATTATAGTTCTATAATTTATTTTTCTCCCCCCGTCCACAGACTCTTCAAAAAACGCGCGCGTCCCTGACCATTTAAGTCGTTGCGAACGCGATCGACGCCTCTCGTCACCTTTCCTCGCGCACACTCTTGACCTTTTCCAATCGCGGCCGTACGACGCACGATACATACGAACGCTTATAATTATTGCGGTCAAACGCATCCTACTCTTTTCCGGACGCTCTGCGAATTATATTAAAATATTTCAATCGGCAACGGTTATATATAGTTTATACGTACATATATCTCGTGCCGATGTCGGTGTCGAATCTTGCGAAAGCGTAAGAGAAAAAGAAAAAAAATGCTCTGCAGTTTCCGATCTCTTGCAGGAGGTACTACATACACCGTCCTCACTATTAGTGTAAATGGAATTCTTCGGAAACGTCAAAATAGGTACTTACGTAATGTACACCTATGGGTATCGTGTGTACGCGACTACATAACGTATAATATTATATACCATGTCTGGTGTTATTGTTTTATTCAGATCGCCCGCTTCGTCCTGTGATACGTGCGAGCGCGTGCACAACACATTATATTGTACATATATATTATTAATGTTGTGTTATAAATTACTAATTAGTGTTCTACTGCAGTGCTGTGCGCAACGTACGCGCAAACATATATAATAGATAATAAACGAGACCGTGTAACGTTACTTCCATTCCTTCATACTCGAGTGCACGCGTATATACGTACCTATTATATATTATATACGTGTGTGTATTGCCTTGTAAGAAATTATTATTATAATTATTATGTTTTTTTATATTGACAACATATTTTTATAATATGTTCATTGTCGTTTGTACTGGGTTCACGTTACACTTAAGCGAACGAAACGCGCTAAACGGTAATGGTGCGGTTACAAAATAAAATAATAAACGTAGGTATAATAATAATATTTGCGTGTACATTTCATTTCGCGTTGCGCAGTGTGCTAGTGTGTTAACACACTATTAAATCAGAGTTTCCCAGAAATTATTTTGTCACGAGTTATTGCCGTACGTAAAAAATCGAAGGACGTACGAAGGGCGTGCTCGCTATAACGACTAAATAATAACTATATATTCTTTGAAAGTTTTTTCGGCCGATAAAAATAGTCATTTTTCATTAGTATATATACCACCGCGTCCAGAGAGAGAGAGAGAGAGAGAAAGAGAGAGAGTAAGACCAAGTAACTAATTTGTTCATAGTTCCGTAAAAATAATAATAATCGGGCTTATATCGGGTCATCGTCAATCTCGCCAGAACATGGAAAAACATCTCTCGTGTGTAACATTTTCATGGAAAAATAAACGTTGAGAAAAAAGATACAATAAGCCAAGTAATCTGATCGTTGCGGCAAACCCTTGTTATTTTATTTATTTGAATTTTGAATATATTTAAATAAATCTAGTTTCCTTAATCACCACAGTGTTTATGCATCTTCAATAGTATCATCATTCATCGTGGTCTCCTGTGCATTTAGCCTACACGGAAACCGCCAAAATCAAATAATCAATAATGTATGCGCAAACAAATAATATAAAAACATTTTCACGTGTTGACCAAATTTAAACACGGTTCATTGAATGCCTCGGAAAAAAAAATAACCGTCGAGGTTTATTATAATTATAATATGGTTTCTATACTACTCCCCCACACTCTTAGATAAGTTTTATTTCTTTATCGTTTTTTCACGGTTTTATTTTATTTATATAAGATGTATTAGGTAACGGTATACTCCAATTACCATATCGATAGAAATAATACTGCCGCCGTAGAGTGTGTTTCGGCGTAAGAATATCTTTCCTTCGTTTTTACGAGTAAATTTGAATTCTAAATGTTAACAATATACACTTTATGTTATGGAATCTGTTCTCATCGCAGATATGCATATATATTGTTTATCATTATATAAAGCGCGAAAATAATATTACCTTTGTCGTAGTGGGTCACACCGTGGCCGGCAAACGAAAATTAGACCCGACTGCAGCTTAACATCTTATACAGCGTGTTGTTGATGATTTCACGGTCCAAATACGGTAGGTCCTGGAGATTTGTTGTCTTATTATTACGTCGCGTCGTCTTCCGAGCGGTGCAACGTTTATATCCTCTCCGCGGTGCAGTATCGTCGCTTCGCTATTTTCCAGACGCGCGCCCCCCGGCGTCGAAGTCAAAACAACGATCCCTCCGAACGATTGCGCATTACCGTTTATTGTTGATATTGTCGTATACGCCACGCAAACGTATAAAACAGATATTTTTCGGTAGACCAATTCCCCGACCTAGAATTAGTAGATGTAAGACCTGTTGTAAAAGATATATTTAATTCTTCTTCTGGTGACCACAAAAACGAGTACTGGATGTTCGAGTATGAATTTAATCTACCTGGGCGAGTGTTATTTTATTTTCTTAACTGACCACGAAAACGAGTACTGGCTAAGAAAATAATTATTACACAGCCTTAGTACCTTTTTAAAGTTTACCGTATAAGTAACTTTTATCAAACCTCGGGATACTAAAATAAAGAAAAAACACTTCAAATAAAATACTTCAAAAAAATAATA
>JAIPRK010000293.1:209535-231514 GCA_025469195.1 Chaitophorus viminalis
TGTTGCTTACAATAAAATATGCCCTCATATTTTTGTTAAAATGCTCATTATTTTGATTTAAAAATGTTAGTTTGTTAATAACGGGAGTAATATTTTTATGCAATCATGTATACGTTTTTGTCACTCTTTTCCCTCCTTTTATTTTTGTTCTGTGATTAATTCTATTAATTTTTTGAATTTATTTTGTATTTTTTCTTCTATCGAAATTGGATGACTTGATACTGGTTTTATTGTGTGGTTTTCTTTTATTTTTGTTGTTTTTCGTTTTTCTTTTTGTTTATTCTCCTGATTTTATTTCGGTTGTAAGCGTCCTGACCTTTGTTTAGTCTGTCGATGTTGGCTTGGATCTTCTTGATTTTTTTATTGAGTTTCTCGACTTTCTTGCTTTTTCCCATCTGTAATAGTGTTTTTTTTTTTTTTGTTTTATTGAGTGGTTTAAAGGTATCATAAACGTATACATTTATACATTTACAAATAAAAATAGATTCCATCATTCCGTTCAGAATCTAATATGACAATTTTTAATTTTACAACAATATTGTTAATCGATGATTATTGCGAGATGTATATGACGCGGGCGGCTTCCAATTCCTTTATCCGACCGAATTAACAGTGTCTGTTGCACGATTCATGCGTCCGATATTAATGTCCACTGACGTTGGTCTAAAACATATACATTATTATATTATTTCCGTATTTAAAACTTAACGCCGTATTGTTGTCTGCTAGGAGACTGTGAATAGGTAGGCCAATGAACGCTATACGCTTCGTCTGTATTGTGCGTAACGAATTTGTGCTGCAAGTGTGTCTGTGTGACGTAATTAACGCATATTATTAATACTGTATGGTGTGTTTTTGTGTATCTGTGGTAATCGTGTGTGTAGTGCAGATCTTATTTGAACGAAACACTTTCACTTTTTTTTCCCCAATACATAACTCGTCGTGGAAAATAATGCTAGACGGAAAAAACCTTCGAAATACTACACCGTTGTCCGTCCAACATTTTTTAATGTCGAAAAATCAGAAAAATAGTGTTGTAGCTAGGTCAGATAAATACTACAATGCAGTAGATATAGTTTAAAAATGCCCTCTTGTAGGTGAATATGGGTACAGATATTAATTATATGCACAATGGGGTCTATGGTAGTTCGATGTAATTCTCGTGACACAAAAACTATTTTTATTACAATGCTAACTGGATGTAAAAATTAAATTTTCATTAAAATGTTTTGAATTTTTTGTTTTCAATTAATGTTTCTAAATCGCATTTTCCTTCTTGTTTTTACAGAGCAGTGATGCAACCACCAATAGCAGTTCTACAGGAGGAGGAGGAGGAGGTGGAGGCAGTAGTGCTTCCGCGGTCACAAGTACACGTGGATCGTCCCGCAGTCGATCATCCGAAGAGCCACATATCGGCAAATATAAACTGCTCAAGACTATTGGCAAAGGCAATTTCGCCAAAGTCAAATTAGCCAAACATGTACCTACCGGGAAAGAGGTGAATATAACGGTTTTGGTATAAAGTATAACTTATCTTCATTTTTTTTAATAATTACAGGTTGCGATTAAAATTATTGATAAAACACAACTGTTACCCGGAAGTTTACAAAAAGTATGTAATTTTATTAACTTTTCTTTTTTTCGGAAATATGCAGGGTATAATTATTTTAATGTTATTTTTACAGCTTTTTAGAGAAGTTAGAATAATGAAAATGTTGGACCATCCAAATATAGGTAAGAACTAATTTGATTATATTTCATCTGTTATATTTTGTTACTCAAATTGAAATATTTTTTCTTGTCTATGTGTTTCAGTTAAATTACTTCAAGTTATAGAAACAGAAAAAACACTTTATTTAGTAATGGAATATGCTAGTGGAGGTGAAGTATTTGACTATTTAGTGCTGCATGGGCGCATGAGGGAAAAAGAAGCTAGAGCCAAATTTAGACAAGTATGTTGCGATAGAAAAATTACATAATATACTAAAATATTAATTAATGTAAATTTACTGTGTTTATAGATTGTTTCAGCAGTTCAATACTGCCATCAAAAAAGAATCATACACAGAGACTTAAAGGTACAAGAATTTAAATGTTTATATTATTACTTAATTGTTAATTTATGTAATTACTCTTGTTTTAGGCTGAAAATTTATTACTGGATAGTGAAATGAACATAAAAATAGCAGATTTTGGTTTTAGTAACGAATTCACACCTGGTGGTAAACTTTACACGTTTTGTGGTAGTCCTCCATATGCAGCACCTGAATTATTCCAAGGTAACTTTTTTTTACTAAAGGTAGTATAATATACAATTTTAAAACTTAAAACTTAAATTAATGATTATAGGGAAGCGTTATGATGGACCAGAAGTGGATGTTTGGTCATTAGGAGTTATTTTGTATACTTTGGTTAGCGGGTCTTTACCTTTCGACGGTTCTACTTTGAGAGAATTGAGAGAAAGAGTATTACGTGGCAAATATAGAATACCATTTTACATGTCTACAGACTGTGAAAATTTATTGAAAAAATTCCTTGTTTTAAATCCACTTAAAAGAGCTTCATTAGAGGTAAGATAAAATGTAATTTGTCACATTTATCAAGTTTTAAATAAAAACATTCTATGACAAATTAGACTATTGTAGATTTAAAATTTTTCCTAAACTTTTTATTTTTATGTATTAATGTTTCTAAACATTTTAAATAGGTTATTATGAAAGACAAGTGGATGAATTTGGGTTGCGAAGAAGACGAACTAAAACCTTATGTAGAACCAGAACAAGATTTCAAAGAACCTAAAAGAATAGGTGTGTTTTTATTATTAATAACGAACTTGAAGTGATGATTGGTTTGTGAACGATAAACTTATTACTATTTAGTTTACATTGTGATTTCTTCACTTTGAGTAATTAACTTGTAAGATGTGTAAAGCACATACTAATTTAAATTGTTTCAGTTTGTCGAGTTACAGAAATATTAATTGGTATGGGTTATAGTCGTGGAGAAATAGAAGAAAGTTTATCTCAAGCCAAATATGATGACATATTTGCCACTTATTTATTACTAGGAAGAAAAAATAATGATGTATGTATTTATTTGGTTGACTAAAAAATTATTTATCAACTGTAATATTAAACAATTAAAATGTCATAATTTGCATGGTCCTATGTAGCCCGAAAGTGATGGTTCTCGGTCTGGCAGTTCATTGTCACTAAGAGGAATCACCGGACCTAATCCTGGTGTAAATAATACCAACAATGCTGTGGCTGTGAACAACACAAACCAATCTCCGTCTCATCGAGGTGTACACAGATCGATATCTGCTACCAATTCCAAACCTAGCAGAAGGGCTTCATCTGGTGGTGAGACTTCTGCATTGAGCACAAATCATCCAAATTCTAGCAATGTTCCTGCTAACAACAGTACATCAAACAATCAACAGTCAACACATAACTCTACTAATAAAACAAGTAATAATCAGGTTTTATACATTCTATTTTTATAACTATACATATGTTGCCGAAAAAAAATCCTGGATTGTTCTAAACATATTATGTATGTATGTCTAGGTACTACTAATTCGACCAATCACAATCACAATGTGGCCATTCCAAGCACTAATTTTAAACGTCAAAATACTATTGATGCAGCAAGTATAAAAGAAAATACAGCCCGATTAAACTCTAGACCTGAAAATATGATAGGTATGTTTAATAATTATACTACAAGTTCTTAAAGAAATCAAACAAATATGATTTGTTCATAAAAAATTCGCTAACTGTTGTTCTAACGGTAATTTGTTTATTTAGGAACCAAACCACGTTCAATGGTTTCAGGAGGATCAGTAGGTAGAAGAAGTACAATCAGTTATGATGCTAAAGCAGCTGCATCAACTCCCCCTCCTGTAATGGATCCAGCAAGGTACATAATTAACAATGATTGTTGCACCGATTACACTATAATGAACATACATACACATCAATTTGTAAAATAACTATTTATTTATTTATGTTTTCACTTTTAACACTTATTAATCTTCTGTTATTATAATATGAAAATGAATTCACCCATCCTATTTTATTCATTATTATTGGTGGTAAGATGATAATTTTGAATTAATGTTTGCAATGCATTGGTAATCGGGTTTAGTGCGTTGGCTGTACCTAATTCTGGTTCTGGATGTGGAGATACACGATCCAAAGGTCACGTCAAATCTGCTTCTGTGTCTAGTGCCACAGAACATGCCACAGAACCTCCTGCCCACCCGAGGTATTCCTCCCGTTCAACATTTTATAACTGTGGCTAGAATGTTAAATTGTCTTTTAGATTGTATCGAATGCATGTTGTGTATTGTATGCGTTTATTAAACATTTGAAAACAAGTGAACATTTTGTGCTCCTTAAATGTTTTTTATGGTTAGGGTCTTACTTCGAAATGCATTCAGTAAAATGAACTATGCTGCTTCTTGTTATTTTGGGATAGTTCAAAGTATCTATTAAGTCATGGCAATTTGTGCATGTATTTGTGATCGTTGTACAAATAAAATAATTGCATGACTTGCATTGCTTACAGTGATTAATACTTTTTAATTTAACCATTTATACCTAAGTAATATACCTAATAAGCTAGCGGGTATCCTTTATTTTTATTAACAATTGGGTTGACATTAAAAAAAAATTATGTACTTAAAGTTCATTCTTCAACAAAAGCTTATGTTTTTATTAGTTTTAATAATTTAGTTGAGTTTGCTTGATTTGTGTTATTATTTGCAAAGAAAATTACTTAAAAAATAAAAAGACAAAATAAATAATTTGTCATTACAAATTGCTTCATGTCATTTGGCATCTTATGGAATAAACTTTCTTGATCAAACATGATTTGATAAATGATATTATTGCTTCAAAACTGGAAGATATTTTAAATGAAATTATATTTTGCTCTTTTTATAATGACATATTGTCTTGTTGGTAATATAATTAAATGTTGTACAAACAGACAATATTGTTTTGTAATTCATTTTCAAACATAAATTACAAATTTACAAACAAATTATTTCATCCATCCTAATTCAACTTTGTATAAGTGTGGTAAATTTATGACATTTATTGTTTTTAATAATTATACTTGACCAGTTTTTTAGTTATGTCATAATGTCAAAATATGTTGTGGACATATTGCTTCAAGTGTTTGTGTATATGTACACTGTACATATCCATCAAATAAACAATATTTATGTTAGTATATATGTAAGTATTTTTAAAATGTTAAATTTGTATTTAGGGGTGTAACAGTTTCACCAGCATCACCCGCAGTCAATAGCCGACAGCCATTCCCTAGGAATGTACCTAGTCGTCAAACTTTCCATTCAGGTCAAAACAGAAATAGAGGATATACTGGCGTTGGACCTACCAACAATACTGGCAGTCCACATGATCCAAATGTACAAAGGCCATCATTCTTTTCAAAAATATCATCCAAGTTTGTAAAACGGTAAGTGTCTAAATTATTTTTAATTAATTTATTATATGTAATGTTCCTAAACTGTAAATTTTTATTAAAAAATATCCTGAAACCCTTGATTTTTCAATTAAATATTTTCCATTTATTTCAAAATTACTTAAACATATTAAGTTCCTAAAGTAAATAAATACTTTTAACTAAATATAATATTTAATTAAATCTTTTTTTTCTTTTTATGAAAAATTATAAATTGTTAAATTAATTGACTTTTTGTAAGGCCTATGTAAAAAGTGAAATTGTTGAAATTGGTTTTACTGATTTCTGATTTAAATACAATATTCTTATACTTACATTGTTTTGTATAAAACTTACCATATATTTTAACACTGAAAAATCTATCTTCTTTTAATCCATTTTAACATCCATCCATTTTCCATCTTTATTAAATTAAAATTGTATTACAAAATAAAACTAATCTATTACTTTACTTACTAACAATTATTGCATTTTACTCGCAGAGGCCTTACTTGTGAAAGCTTGTCTTAATTATTTTTTATATTTTTTTAAGTTTTATTTAGCATATTTAGGACAATTTGTGTGCCATATATCATTCAATAAATATTAAATAATTTTAATAATTTGCATATACATTTATGTATATATATATATATACATGTATTATTAGCGATCCTTGCATAATTGTCACAGTAAAGGCAGTGCTCAAAACAATTTTTATTTTCTTAATAACTTTTAACACAATAATCAATTGGCTAGCTTTCACACAGATACGGTCCCTGCACAGATTATAAAAAATATATACATTTTTTTTTTTTGTTTCTTTCATTTTTTCCATCTTGTGATCGATGCTTTTTTATGTGTATGTGTGCAGGACCACTCCCCACTAATACGAAAAATTACCAAATAAAAATCATTCATCCATTCATATATCATATGCATGCTACCACTAAATTACGGAGAAGACGAGCAAAAATGGGGCACTTTACTATTTTGAGACAATTATGCTGGGACGCCGCTACACGCAGTTGATATGCTTAAATCTGATAATTCTAAAATATATATATATATATATATATATGTATATAAAAATATATATTTATATACATATTTGTGTTTTTTTGTGTGTGTGTGTATGATTATTTCTATATCTATACATAAATATGTTTTGTTCCATATAAAGATAATCAACATTTTCTTTATATCCATATGATATCTTTAATTAATCGTAATAGCAACTTAAATATTCTCAAGTAAACGTCAATAATTATGTTGATTAAATTTAGTAATATTTATTTTATTATTTTATTTTTAATTTTAACTGTATACAACATAACTTGCAGTTGTGTTTTATATTATAACTAGCTATTGTATGTAATACTAATAACTACAGACTTAAAAATAAATTGAAATTAAACTACTTATATATATATTAACATATATGTATACAAAGACTACAACTTTTTTCTATGTATTTTCTAGTCCCCCGGATAAATGTTGCATATTTATGTATTTTATTATTTTAATCGTTTTCTGGCCTATATTTTATTACTGTATACTATAATGATATTTATATTATTATTTAAATTATCATTATAATAATTATTATTATTATTATTATCTTTATTAATATTAATTATTATTATTCCTTAGTGTACAAACATTATTTTTAAGCCAATGTTATTGTCTTTGGATTTGTAATAAATTGTTTGATATGTGGCATACATTTGTTTTTTTAAATTGAAAACACTAAAACTGTTAGTCATTGAATGAATTATATGCACTAATATTATGAAATATATAATTATAACCATGTGTTAACTATTTTTAATTGCCTACTTAAGTTGACATGTCTACATATTAGTTACAGGATGTGTAACTAACTATAATAACCTTGATTTTTTAAATAAACAATTATTTTTATATGAGTGTATTATATAATACTTAATATACCAAATAGTAAATACTTATGTACATTTGTATAATGTATTTATAAAATTGATCATTTTAACTCTAATATGAAATATCATCTATCCATCGTGCATAAGAGTCTAAAATCAGGTCAATTAGTATTTAATGTTAATTGTTTATTATGATTTACTTTATTTATTATTTGACATTATTATTCTTATTTTTATTTTTTTATTATTATTTTTTTTTTTTTATTAGATTTGTTTTATGTTTTATTTCAGGCCAATGGATCAAAATCTGCCCAAAAATAATATTGTTAGGTATGTAAAATCAAAAGAAATTTTGCCCGACAAAGGCTAGTTGAACGAATTACTAACATTATACAGTACTAACTACTAAACTACACAGCAAATAATAGTTAATGTTGTTTTATCCAATTTCAAGAGATTTTTATAATGATGTTCATTTAAATTTGGGTGATTTAAAGTTAACAACATTTTTAAAGCAAAAAAATCGCATCATTAGTTTGAAATTTCTTAAAATTTGTAAAAAAATTTTTTTAATAGTTTATACTAAGTGTGTTATACTTTTATGTATGTTTCTTGATTATACTAATTACTCAAGTCTTTTTTAATGGTATCAGATGTATACTGATTTTATTCAAGCTGTGAGTTTTTGGAATTTCCATTAAGTTCACTTGTTATTAGAAATCAGAATGTCAAAAGATATCACCCTATATATCTATGTTTTTTTTATTAATTTCGACAGTGTAGTTGTTAAAATAAAATATAACAATAAATACCATCTATGTCAAAAGTTCATTCATAAATCTTTTTTTTTTTTTTTGTTTATTTTATGTTTTATATTATATTTGTATTTTTTTTTTATTATTATTATTATTATTATTATTTAAGATTACTACAATCACGAAAATTGGAAAATAAATATTTATTTAAGTCCTGTATTTTGATTTCATTGTAGAATTACTTAAAAATTTGTTAGATTTGTTTAAAAATAAATCCGTATTATCAAACACGTTGTTTATACATTTGATCCACCAAATATTAAGTGGTTTTGAATTGAATTATCTTAAAAATACAATAAATGGCCTTAATAATCATACCTTTCAGATAATTACCCTTTATTGTAATAATAATAATATATAAATATGTATATTGTTACGATATACTTCACTTATTGTTACCATCTTAAAAGGTGGAATTATTTAAAGCCTTTTTTAAATGTACATATTTAATATAGTTGATAGTCTATAATTTATAGATATCTCTATAATATCTGGGCTAATAAGATTCAATACACTGAGTGGAGTGAATAGAAAATTATTTTATGAATGAATAAATAATGTTTATTGCGAGTATATTTCTAATAATGAATGAATTTCAATGATATAATCAATGAATTAAATAACTTTAATAACGTTAAATTTTTTTATTACAACGAAAATAAACTGCATAGTTTTGTGTGAACTTAATTACAAATTTTTTTAAAAAAATAATAAACATCAACACGTTTTTAAATATGTGAAATAACGGCCGGGCAATTTTAACTAGCTTAACGAATATCATTATTCGATACTGAACGATTTGCAAATAAAAACTGGCAATAATATAACACAAACTTAATGACATTCCTTGTAGGAATTTGAATTAGTGTCATGGTATTATCATACAACACGTTGTATTAAGTTTGATTTAAAACACATTTTATGATAATTTACATGCACATTAAAAAATCACCAGACTATAGAGGATATACTTCCTACCTGGTGAATAATACCTTTACGAGACCGATCACAGTTATAGGCGTTCGTGGCCTTAAAAACTTGATGCATTTAGACATAATTTATTTTAGTCATTTACCTACGATTATTTAAAATACACGTCTCGTCACCTATTTCATTGAATAAACTGATTTTAACGTTTTTTTTTTTTTTTTTTATTAAAAATAACAGTAATACAGTGAATGACGATCAAATGAAACCCAGATCCTTGAGATTCACCTGGAGTATGAAAACGACGTCGACGAGAGATCCAAACGAGATTATGGCTGAAATCCGTGAGGTGAGTTTACTAGTTTACTACACACATACATTTTGAGACTGCATCAATAAGAAAATAAAAATAACATTTAGAGGTAGCATATTATATTACACGTAAATGCGTAATATTGTAATTGCTCGTGATTATTTTCCATGTGATTCTGCATATCTTAGTAATAGATAATATATTTTTTTTATATTTATTAATTTTCTATGATTTTTTGCGAAAAATTTTTTTCGAGATTTTGAAATTATTGTTGCCCCCGTGAACGGAAAATTTAACCATCATACAGTTCTTAAAACACGATAAATGATTTTTAAAAAAATAACAAAAGATAAATAAAATAATAAAATGTGTGTAAATGCTTCTTAATGTAGTCTGTATAACAAATGGAAAAATCGGTTGAAATGTTGAAGTTCTCGCTTTTACAGACGAAATAACTAGAAACGAGATAGGAATGTATAATATTAGTTGTAGGATAATGCAAGACCATATAAAGTGCGTTTCGTATTATTCAACATAGTCAATGTAAAAAAGTGTTATCATTCTTAATTTTTGTCCATCTCTGAAGACATCCTCTCCCAAATAACGGCCCATTTTTTATTGTTAAATTATTATATTGTTCCCGTACTGTTTGTCGTTGCGATTAATGAAAACCGTTTTTATGCACTTTTACTTCCCCCTTTACACCTACCTTGTTGATTCGCTTGTTTATGGAACAATAGTAATAATTTAATTGTATTTTCATTGTTCTTAGGTATTGGATGCCAATAACTGTGATTACGAGCAACGAGAGCGTTTCCTGTTACTGTGCGTGCACGGGGATCCGAACACTGACTCGCTGGTCCAGTGGGAGATCGAAGTGTGCAAGCTACCCAGGCTGTCACTAAACGGCGTCCGTTTCAAGCGCATATCGGGAACATCGATAGGATTTAAAAACATTGCTTCAAAAATAGCCAACGATTTAAAACTCTGACTACACACCGAAAACCTATCGCTGGATAGATAGGTTTTTGGTCTCTTAACGCATACACACAAACACACATACACACACACAAATGTATAAACATAACGAGAAGTGAACACGTCAATGTTTGCATCAACATAATACTGCCCGTTAGCTGCCCAATTATATGCATATTTGATGGGGAAAATAAAGTTCTTGAGAGGTACAAATCACATTACCTTGGTATATCAGACATTTTATACATTTTGATAATGATTTTGTTTTCGTTATGATTATTATTATTATTTCATTGGATTTTAATTTAATTTCATCATTTAATTTTTTTTTTTTATTTTTAAGGATTTTATTTATTGTCTTTTTAATTAATATTTTTCTTTGCTGATAATCTGCGTTGATTTGTACTATACGAATACATATGTCAAGTATAAACAGCAACAAATCGATAATAATAAATAGTTGTCTATCTGTTAATGTAAACAACTAGAATTTTATACTTTAAAATGTGTTTTACCAATTTACATGTATTCTTTTAATTATATTTTTATTTATGTAATCCAAACTGATGATTTATATTAAAAATTATTAATAATGTGTACTTACTTCTGGTAGATATTAAGTAATTCAAATCAATTACTAACAGTTTACTGTCAGTGGTCAAAAATGTGCTTTACTAAACTATCAAACATTTGCTCGGTGAGGACGTTCTAGGTTTTCTAGGCATTTATTGTCATTGCACCCAATAGTTAAGGTCCCATTATTAGTATAATTATGATTATAGTTTTATAGTTATGAATTATGATTTTTAAAATTATTTAATTTTTTTTTTACATTTACAAACTAAAAATTAATTATTATAAAATGAAATCACATGTTTGTCATTCTAATTAACGATTACTCACGGCAGAATTAAGTTGAGGCATATGCGAAAAAAAATGGGGAGAATTATAATTTCCATACCATTTTTATATAATGTATTGTAATTGTTACATCGAACAGTTTTCGTGAATAATATTTCATTGTTAAATTGAACACCTTAATGATTACTGCCTCAACAATATATTATTATTACTATTTTTATACTCATATTAAAATATATGTTTATTTTGAAACGCCCAAAATTGTATGTGATATAGTAATATTATCAGCAATCTCTCCCCCCTCCTTCAGACTGATGATCTACTGACTACCATTTTAGAACAGAAGTGTTCATATAATTATGATGATAATATTTGGACAAGTTAAATTAATGCTTGTTTAGTAAGGATGTATTTATTATTATAAAAATATGCTGTAGAATGTAGATCATCATTTATTAAGGGAATTGACTCTCAAGTGTAATGTCTATGTATGTACATGATAATTATATACATAACAAAGATGTTTTGTGTAAACGTGTAATCTTTTTTATTAACGAATTTTTTTTTTTTTGTAATATTCGTTTATACAACATGTAAATGGTCTCGCTAATTAAATAATATTGTTACTAATATCTGCAATTAATTCCCAATGATGTATGATCAATGGAATGCTTGATATCATATTCACTTCACAATATATTATACATGTTTAATTTAATATATAACTGTTTATATATATATATATATATATATATATATATAATTTTATACATTTTTTTCCATCCATCTCAAAAAACTTGGCGTTTTAAATGTTATCTGCACATATATTGTGGCAGTCATAAAAATACTGATAACCCTATAATTTATATTACATCAAAATTGTTCATCAATATGTTTTAATTAACTGTTGTATATTATGCATATATATTATTAAATATTTTTATATATATATATATATGATTATAATACTTATTCTTTTTATATACTTCTTACTGTATGAAAGCTTATGTTGTTTTTAGATTTGTCTTGATTTGTGCTATTGTGTTAGAAGCCCTGTGAAATCAGTTTTATTGTTATTACATTTCTACACCCGGAAACTATTGCATTGTGCATAATATTTTCTTTTCATAATTTAGCATAAATTCATTATGTTTAAGTAATAATTAAATATTCGGTTATTTTTTGTATGATAATAAATCATTATTAACTTCATGTACGCTGTATTATTGAAATTAAACAATTTGGTGTGTGAATAGCACAAATCTGGTAATCTGATACCTATAATATAAACTATTTCCTGCTTATTCATCAAGATACCATTAACGTGGGATTTAAAACAAAACATTATGTGATATATAAAATCCTATTGAATTAACTGGTGGACTTTTTTTTTCTTTTTTTTAACTTGACTAGTAATTTAAATTTTTAAGTACAGTAACAGTTAAGATTTTCAAGCTTTACCAGATACGTTGTTAGCTGAACATAAAAAAAAAAACATTTATTAAAATATGTCACAATAGACTAATATTATATATGTATATATTTTATAATATATATATAAATATATAATTACATTACAAATTATATATGAATAATTTTTTATATTAGTCTAGTTGACAATATTTTGTTAATAATACCTTGAAATGGTTATGTTAATATTGTGCAGTATATTTTGTAAATGTTTTCATCAAGGTACGTTTGTTAAAAGTAGTTTTATAATTTTATTATTATTATATTTATATATAATAATAATAAAATTATATATATATATATATAATAGTGTAATAATATTTCAATACTATATATTAAATTGACAAAAAGTGTCTTTAGAAAATAATATTTTTATGATTCAAAAAATTTTGACAAACGTGACCTTACCAATAATGTAATATTAGTGTATGTAATAGTCCTTTTTTTTTTATCCATTAGATATTGTAACACCATTAAGTATAATGTAAGCATTTTTACATTAGGTATATGTTTACATTTTTATATACATATATAAAAAATAATATAAATATATTTATATATATATATATATATATATATTTATATTTAATTAATAATTTGAAGCCCTAGGTATGTATAATTTTAAAATGTAGTTTTATGTAGGTAAACAAAATACCTAGTAAAATATACTGGAATATCATGACATAATTGTTGCGATGTAATACCATACCCAGTATGTAAAATGAAGAACAACTTTTTTTTAAATTAATTATTATCAGTTTTATAGAGTTATAATTTGTTTCTATTTATAGTAATTATTAGGTATAATTTTTATGATTATAACGATTACCTATTGCTTTGCGGATAAAACTGTTATGTATTTATATTTTACATATACATAATGTATATGTTTGTTTTATATATATACAAACATATTGATAATGTTATACGAAATGCTTATAAAAATTTAGAAATCGTTTTCATTCTTAATATGTAAAAAGAAAAAATCGTCAATCAATTGTTGTATATTTATTGTTTAGCCCTAATAATTATATAATGTATAAAAATAAATTAAATATAAAAAATATTAATGAATTGACTGATGATTGTTTACTTATACATGTAAAAAAATAATAATAATGCAATGAAATTCCTGTACAACTACTCTATTTGGGATATTATCATATCCCAATTTTTTTGAAATCTTCAGCCACGTAATATCCGAGCTCTGTGACTTTGGACCTACTGCCTAATGTAATAGTAGAAATTTACGTAGTATTGACACTCAATATTCTTATATTCCTAAAGATAATGATATAATGATCAACTATTAAGTTGATAATACTTTCCGGATAATATTATTATGATGATTGTTTACGATTGTCAAAGCACATTGTTTCGCGATTCGGCCAATCCTCTTCGTGCTTGTCTCAGTACATATGCAATTTTCGGCCTGAACTTGTGGTTGACTATTATGCAGCTATCGATGAACTTTGTGATCTGGTTAGGTTAAAATAAAACATTTTAAAATTAAATTTGTCTACAAAATACAATACGAGTAACACAACATTTTGTTATGACCCCCAGTACTGGCTTTACAAAGTCACTAATTATAGATCTACGTATTTGATGTTTTTACTTCATATTGAACAACATAGTTTTGATTGTTGATTATTTGTAATGCTTTCTTGATCCTTATAAATTTATTTTTCAAATGTTATACATGAATAAATGTTAATGGTTAGTTATTCCTACCCGAAAAATTTCTTTAAAAGATTATTTTATAAAAATTCGCATGCATATAAAACAAAATTGAATTATGTCATTTTATCAAGGCTCTAACCAATTGTCCCATTAACTTGAACTCTTTGTCGGTACTAAGTGTTCTTAAAGTATCATCTCATGAACATACTCACAGTTATACAGATATTATTTTATATACCAACATATTTGTTCTCATATAAGATATTTTTGTTTATATATAATACATCAATATGCAGTAGAATCTATCATAACAGACAATTAATAGTCTCGTTACTGTCCATTTCACTATATATATGTTTGTGTATGCGTGTATAAATACATATATATTACAGTACGGTATATTTAATTATATTGGTATTGTAATGTCTTACATTTACTGACCTTAACGGAGTAACTGTCTGAAGGTATAGGTGGATAAAATCCGTTTATTATCCTTTTGGTCATCAGGTTCATGTCTAATGTGTTTAGTTGGAAAGGTGCTTGAAGAGCTACTAACTGAAATAAATACAGTTGATTATTTAATGATAATAATAAATTGTAAAATAATAACAATTTTTCTGAAATGAAGTATGTACAGAGTATATGTTTAAATTGTGTAATGTGTAAATGTGTAACCTGTTAATACAAGGAAGTTATCTGTTCTAACGAAGAGATTTGGTTAAACGTTTAAACTGCATTATAATATAAATTAATACTGACCATACTGTTTTCAAAATTAAAACTGAAGTTATTTTTAATTTCCCGCAAAACAGAAGATATTACTTGCAATTTTATAAATATATTAGATATATTAAAAATAGAAACTATATTATTTCCAATTTTAAAGTAGTTTATATACCTTAAGTATACCTAAAGTCGGTCAATTTTAAAAATTTTAGAATCTATTTACTGAGAATAATATTTGTGACACTGAAATTTTACAATATTAAAAACAAATCATCATAGCCAGTATGGTATACAAATTTATTGGTTTGAAATTATAACAAAATCTTTATACCTATTTTTTTTTTTTTTAGTAAATCAGTTTACTAATGTGTACATTTAATGAAATCTGCCTGTAGCTATGTATGTTGGTTTGTACCTATATTCAAAAATACCAATAAATATCTAAATACTCTGGAGTGTATACATACCATGAGCAATAGTCTTAAACCTTTTTAGACCCGTGACCCACTTTTTTAGGTATACATATTTTGCGACCCACGTAAGCTTTATAAAAAAAAAATAAAAAAAAAATGTAAAATTACTTAATGTTTTGTATAGTATTACTATTATAACTGAATAAATAAAAATACATATTAGTAGGTAGAATATATGATTATTACTAATTGAAAATGTATAAAATTCAAATAACAAAATAGAATTAAATATAAATACGATACAAAATATTGAATGTGATGTTTGTCTTTGAGTGTTTTCACGTACCTAATAAATTCCACCTTGGCTCAATTTGACTAAGTACAATCCGTACAATTAACTTCAGTTTCAAGTCTATTTTACTTTGATGTTTTCAAATTTTCCATCGTAAAAGACCCTTTCTCACAAAAATAAATCGTCGGAAATATTAATAAAATTGAGATGGCTATCAGGGGTGGTTTTAGGGGGGCATAGGGGCCATGCCCCCCAAGACTGAAAAACCGAAAGTTAAGTAACAACAATAAAGGTAATTTAAATTTATAATATAAATCTTATGACAATCAAAACTTCAATAGGTTACATTACAATTCTTAATCATTTTATTTCTGGATTTGAACTTCCCAAAAATATACCTTTTGTCAATAGTCAAAGTTATATACACCAGATACCTATTATTTATTTCATTAATATTAATATTTGTATATATTTTTTTATGTATTATATAAATAGTAAATACACTGATAATTTTTACTCTAAATAAATAACTTAATACACAAATTTTTGCTATATTATATAAACACTTTCTGTCTAATTTTATTATAGCGTAAATATATACATCCAAAAAAATATTGCCCTCCCCCAAGCAAAGAACTAAAGCCTCCCCTGATAGCTATAGTTGCTAACTCAGCGTAATTTTCTGCAATGCATTAATGAAATTTCACAAAACATTTATTTCGGGGTTTTATCAAAAAATAGCTCAATCAATTGATTTTCAATGTCAGTAGACATGTTTACTGTCATTATATCAATGTCATACTACATAAAATCATATTCGAAACATATACTGCGATTTGATATTTATTATAATAATATAAGAATATAAATTATATTATAGTATTGCTGATGCATAATATATTACAATAATTTTTAAATTTTTATTTTTGGGTCGGGACCCACCTGTTGAGTACCAATCAGATGAGTACCATATGATATACGCTGTAAAACGGCAACAACAGTAGACTATAATTTATAATCTATAATCTACCGTAACTGCAACTGTACTGACATAGATAATAAATGAATTTATTATATGAATAATTATTAATACATTTATTATCTATGCGTACCAATGATTTAGGTGGGTGGCGTCAATCACGATTATGATTATATAGATAATTTTAATCTATGCCTATAATCGAGGTGTGAATACCTGTATACTTGTATATGACAAGACCTCTGTTGATACAAAAAATAAAAAATTTAAATAATATAATATGAATAATTTTGAAATAAATTTGAGCAACTGACAATGCCAAATTGACGATGTACATTTACCTCTCACCCAGAGAGTTACTTCATCACCTCAAAAAAAAAAAAAATGAATAATAATACAAAAAAATACCCGATAGGTAGCTTTTTTGTATTCATACCTCGTATACGACGCAAGCCATTGACCATATGTCGCTGTCGAAGTAATACTTCTGGTGTAACATTCTCTCGGGACTCATATACAACGGAGAACCCAACACGGACCGACACGTCATATCCTGACCGTCCGTTATGACTTTGCTGAACCCAAAGTCACCTAGCTTGATCTTCACTCTTTTCCAACGTTCGTACATCGAGTGCTCTTCCTCGTCCAATCCGTATACGAAAATGTTGGCTGGCTTGATGTCTACAAGCGTGAACGACATAGAGATAAAAACAATAATCAACGTTAAAAAAAAAAAAAACAATTTATCAAAATGGGAAATTGTTAAGTAATTATTTATACATATAGACTAATAACAATAATAATCAGCCGTCACTCGAAGATTTATATTCATTACATTTAAGAAGTTTTCTGTCAACAGGTAGATTAAAACTAAAATCACGTCATCGTTAAACATTTTAATGATTATTTGTCTATGTACTTAACTCTCCTAATTAATAACTACTAAGTACCTATATACCTACCATATATCACTAGCTATAAGCAGCTGAAATAGATAACTGTTACATGATTGAATGGTTTCTAAAACAGTTCATTCTTTAAAAAATATAAATTATAATGTTACCATAGTTTATTAGGTACCATACTAATATTGGTAGTAAAATTTACAAAACTACTAGGTGCATTCTTAGCTTTGAGTACAGTTTACCGTTTTAATCACTTTATTATGTTATTTAATATTATCTAGTGTTTAACTACTATAATTACATATTCTAATTTCCGAAGTAGATTCGGAACTGGACTTAGTCTGTTCTTCGTCTATTTTTATATGTATTAATCTATGCCTACTTATATTGTATTCTCATTCTTTGTAAAATTAATTCCTGTATTGCTTTAGATTTTCTGTTTTTATCTAGTATTTTTTTTTTTTTTTTATGGAAAGTGTATCTTTCTTTATATTTTAGGTAGTAAAGTGTTTCTTTTAATTTACTATTTACATTTTAAATTTATATTATACATATGTGAACTCTCTACTCCGTCACAAGCCTGTTAAAGGAGTAGATATATTTCTTTACATATTATATAAAGAAAAAAAAAAGGTACCTATATTAATGTTATTCAATTATATAAATATGACAGCTGTATAGTTTATTAAAATGTTATCTATATTGTAAAAATTGTAATAAACTGTTAAATATTTCTTTTGTTTGTTTCATCTAAACTTGTTAGTTGTTTATATTTATTATTAAGGCATGACTAATATGAAGGCAAATCACTTAACAAAAGACGAGATTTGAAAAGTTTTTTTATTTTTTAATAATATCATATTTCTTTTATACTTTACAGCAATAAAAGAAACTTATTGCCAAATTGGTATACACTAGATAACAAGGATATAATTCAAAGGTTTAAGTTAATAATTAGTTTATATATGTGTATGCCATATACATACTTACGGTGTACAATTACTCGTATGTGATATGTATATGACAAATGTATAAATTGCATGTATTATACATACCCATAGGCTATAGTGCTATACGATAAAATATCTATTATGTGCTTGTTAACTTATGTCAATATTCGATTGAATTTTTGTACAACTGAAATAAATGGTCTACTCGACGATTAAAATCTTTTACTATTGTGAACTTGGTGTAGATATCTACATCATTGTATACGAATAACGATTCTGAACGGAGATGATATGTTGGTATAAAATGAGTATATAATAATATAAGTAGAAGGTATTTTATATTTAAATTGAAATATAATGCAATAGTATGCAATTTCGTAAAAATATAAATTTCAAATGGTCATACAATTTTTTTCTTTGAGTCCAGTAGAAATTGTTTTGTAGTTTTTTGAAGAGTAACTTATGGATAATTCAGTGTTAAAATTTTAATCCTTAAATATAAACTGAAAAATTTTTATGAATTTTCAACTACAAAATAACTATCAAATCATTGCGATTTTAACATATTTTATACAAATTTGAAATTTATAGGCTTATAAAAAAAAGTTGAGTAAAACGATCTCCGATAATTTTTAGTTACGATAAGTATAACTTATAATAAACCTTGTATTACATTTTCAAGAGTTTTCGGACAGCCAAATAAATTTTATAGATATTTCAAAAAAAAAAAACTTACAAAAATTGAAAATTTAAATTGTCTATAAATAAGTCAAAATATGTCAAAGTACTTTGAATATTAATCCATGTATAGAAAAAGCCAATACAAAGATTTGGTGAAAATTTCAAGTGTTAGCGGTTTTTCGTTTTTGAGTTAGAGCATTTTTAAAAAATGTGTTTATCAAAACGTGGTTTTGCGTAAAATTTCCTGTTTTTTTCGTAATTTTTTTATCAGTTTTTTTTACGCTTTTAAAAAGTTCTGAAAAAGTTAGATTTTTGACGTGCCCGAGTACCATCTACATTCAGTTTTCTTTCAGAAAAGTTGCTGTTTAAAAAAAATCGAAGCATTTTTACAACCCCAAAACGTGATAACAGACACAAAAAAATAAAAAAAATTAAACACATCATTGTAAAACCAATAGATTCCATCACTTCGTTCAGAATCTAAAATAAATACACAATTATTAAATGTCATTGTATATTATGTTATGTGAGTACATACCTATTTATATATTTACATGCGTGTGGTTGACACTTGACAATTTAAAGAAACGGAACAGTAACGAATACGACATACGAGTACCTACATAAAATAACATTATATTTTCACTTTAAACTTATGAACCATAAACCTATATACGAAATCAAGTTTTAAGAAATATTTTATAATTACGCATTTATACGCTATTCAAATTGGTAAAAAGTGATGGATAGAGGAAGTTTTTTTTCGTATCTATATTTCATTAACATTTTTTATACTTAAGAAAGTAATTTAAAATCGTAAATATTTAACGAACTAAATCATTTTTTTTTTTCTGTATTTGTAAAGCATTCTTTGTTTTTACAATAAATTTAATAATAATTACGAACAAAAATTTACTTACTAATAAGTTAATAGTTTAAACGCACCTCTATGCATAATTCTCGATTCATACATGTGATAAAGCGCACTAGACAATTGTACAGCACAGGACCAGATGACTTGCTCATCAATTAGACAAAAATTGTCATAATGCTCACGAATAATCCGTCTCAAATCTCCGCCTGTAGCTAGTTCCAATCCAATTTTTAGTTCGGAATCCACATAGTCCCACCATAGGCATCGTATGATATTTGGATGGTTCAATTTCTATAGACGATATATAAATACAAATTAATAACAAATTCAAACAATTGTTCAAAAAAATTCGTTAAAATGAATAAGTTACATATAGTTTACTAGGAAAAACATCATTATACAAAATGATTATAAATATATTTTAATTTGTAACATATGTATGATACACATGAACAATATATTTATTAAACTATAATAGTATGCTTGTACCTCTTACGCTATATACATGGCTATACGAAAAAAATTACTTCAAATACACAAACGCACTGGCATTAAGTTTTTTAGTAAATAAAACGTTCATCATACATACATACATGATTTTATAATAACAATAATAACCAATAGTCAGTGGCGTATTTAGGCCGGGGCCCAGGCCCTGGGTCCCCTAGTTAAGTCCAAGCTGAGGGGCCACAGGACCTTTACCATTACATAAAAAAATATTTATAAACATTAAAATAATACAGGTACCTTAACATGCATTTTTTACATCATTGAATCGCATTTTAATTTGTACATTAAAGAGGGCCTCCTGCAATTTTCATAGGCCCCAGGGCCATTAAATTTCATGCTACGCCACTGCCGATAGTAACAAACTTAAAAAAACACTTTTATTGCTTAGAATTTAGGTAAAAAATTACAAAAGCTTACTAACCTAGGAGAAAGCGCAAATTATTTTTACAGAAGTTAAATAAGTAGTTAAATAGTACTAAGGCTGTATTTAGGAGTGGAACAAGTAGCTAAATGCCGGGTCGCTCATTTTTAAGAACGCCGAAAAAATGGTAAAAATAATCAAAATGCATATCAATAATAATTGTTTTTATAAAAACTATAAATATATATACACAAGTATATAGTTAAAATATAAATAAGAACACATAGAAGAAGAATTGTTTTCATGCTAGTCTAGTATTTTTATAGGTACCTCGTACTTACGATAGGTATCACCATGTATTTATTATTCTACATTCGCAATTTAAACAAAACATAATATTGAAAATTGCATCTACATAGTGGTCCAGGAAATTTGTTATAAATTGTAATTTATGAATAATATGTCACATCATCGACTCATACAGTAAATGGTCAACAATAACGATGATCGACATGCCCGTTTTCAGCGAAATAAATGTACTATACTTATATAACCTAAGTAACAGAAAATATTTTTTAAATTTTTTTGCAAAAAGGACCGTAATTATCAACAACTTGATTATACGATACTATTCATACTACCACCTTACATTCACCATTCAAAAAGCAAAAAGAAACAATACATAATTTTGTAATTAATATTTAAATATTGAAATTAAAACGTTTATAATAATCAGTTATGTAGTCGTAATTTTTTTAGTGAGTATACGCTTAAATACGATTGATAATTAAACGTAGGGCCTTGCCCCCCCTATATGGCTATATATACGTAGTTATAAATTTCATATTTATATTATATACTATAA
>JAIPRK010000293.1:231614-256299 GCA_025469195.1 Chaitophorus viminalis
AAAGCCGAAAATTTTTAATATATTCACTGTACTATCATACAGTTCAATGATAATTTTATTATATACGTCAATTTATTAATTATTATATATTTAATAAAAAAGATTATTAATATGTAACAGAAAAACAAAGAAGTGGGTATACGCTTCACTACACCACTGATTATAATATATGTGTATTGTATATCTTATGATAAATTAATATTGACGTAGGTATTATATAATATAGATACCTATGTACTTCAATACTTGTAATTATATTATTGCAAATGTTTTGTATTAGCCATTGTCCTGTGTCCATTTGTTAAGAGTTGGATAACAGGAATAATTATTATTTTTTAATAATTGATCTTTTCATAATATTTTATACTCTTTGGAGTTTAATTGAACACATTTTTAAATTTTTCTACTTTAATGATGCTTGTATTTAGGTTTATTCTATTAATAATATTATTAATTATTCTGAAATTCTAAATAAATAATGTCTCTATGTTTGATTTTTAGTAATGTTTTTATTAAAATCTGTATAACAACACAAATCCAAATGTTAACATTTATATTATTTAAATTAAACTTCAAACCAAATGCGAAATTATCTTTATAATAAACATCATGTTGGAAAAAAACAAATATAAGTACGCTGTGAACAACGTAGTAAAAAATAATTCTTAATTTAATGGCCAAAACATAAAATCTTTTTATGTTGTTTTGACTGTCAGAACCATACTAATATATTCAGGATTTTTTTAAACTATATTTAAATTTTGAATCACGAATAAATACAAAATATTATAATTTACTTTTCTCGTACATATTTTTCTATTAAATATTTTATCAAATGCATTGGAAAATAATAGTACAACTACCTAATTGAATAAAAAACCTTTACGATCTGTCCAGACGATTTATTTAAATCCTTGTAGTCATACAATCTAATGAATTAGATAAATACTAACGAAGGTATAGTTAAATGTAGTTTATCTTATGCTGTCTTAATTACCTTTTTGAGTGCTTAATCATTGTAGATTATTGTAATTGTTACTCGGGCATACTACTCTGTCTAATTTTTGGTAATTATAACTCACCTCTACATTTTTAATAAAACCATGTATTTTACAACAAGTCAATAAATTACCAACATAACTTACTGATATTTATAAATTCTAATGCACGTGATTAATTTTAAACGAAAACGTTGTAATTTTTTAAATTAATTATCAAGACATGTCTATAAGAACAGTCGTATAAAATGTATAAATATTATTATCATAATATGATCGTATTCAATAGGAATGTACGATGAAATTATATGTTATAGTATTATCATCAACGCAGACTCAAAATAAAAATACCATATACATAATAAAATTAGTGTACTTGAAATACTTTTTATGCGAGATTTTTGAAATTTTTTGCTCCGATATGGCACATAATAAGTCGGTAAGACGCGTTAAAGATTAGTTGACGACAGTATATTGCAAAGCAAAACGAGTTTCATCGTTTCAACTTGCAATAGGTTTTAATGTGCAATAGGATTAACAGAATAATACCCGTAAATCACGTAGTCGATCATATTATCTATTAATTATTTGCATTCTTACAGGTATTCCACGTGTATCGACGGATTAATTCAGTACGATAGTAAGTTCATCAAATAGCCAACTATTTAGCACAGAAGAAAACATAGTTGCATAGCCATATTTTTGTCAAAATAAAAATGTTTCTCCGTGCATTCGACAGAGAATTAAATATATTATTATATCAAACAAGACGAGAATTGTAATCTGTAGTCATTACACTATAAGTATATTATATTATATATGTAGGTGTTACTCGAAATGTTTGTACCAGTCACCAGACCATCCAATATGTAAATGTTATTGTAATTATGTAAAGGTGCATGTACGGACAATTAGTACAACATAATATAACAATGGAAAAATAATAATCAATCGCATATTTGTCCTATAATATAATATTATTAATGTTATAACAATGCGTATGTACTTCCTATATTCGTAATCGGATTCCGGAGCACGGTTATACAACGTTTGGACGATTAATAATAATGATAATTGATCTCTCAAAAACGAACGAATAATGCGTTCATAATATAGGTACAACAAACTTGAACCCTTGATAAGACGTTGTGCTGGCATAGTCGTCCACGTACCTAATAATTTTATTATTGACCATTGCCCGCGTACACTTCTAGTACCAGTATTTCTGTGGGCCACAGGCCCTTAGGGGGCCATTTGTATTTACAAAGGGGGGAGGGGGCGTGAAATAATTTGTGTAAAAAAATGTATTTTTTAAAGAAAATATATTCCCAATTATTTTAACAATTTTGATGGGGAAAAATGTAAACACACACTTAGACCTTAGACTTTCGGGAGCCGTACCAATTTTACAATAAACGCATTACAAAAAAAAAAAGTTTGAGAAACACCGCTGCGCTCTACGCCGCTGATTATTATGATATAATTGCACGCGCTCAATACTAACCTTAAGGTTGTTGATTTCGTTCAGACAATCTTGCAAGGTCTGACGGTCCGCCATTACGTCCGGCAAGTGTACGATTTTCAGGGCTATGTGCTGGTCGCCGGGCTTTACCAGAGCCTTGTACACAGTGCTGAACGTCCCTTTGCCGAGCACTCGGTCGAACACGACTCGCTTACAGCACGACGATGACTGTCGCCGACCGTCACCGCTCATAATAATAATTATAATAATAACATCGGTGGTGGCGACGGTTGTAGATGCGGCGGCGGCGGCGGCGGCGACGACGACGACGACGACGACGAAATAATATGACGTATATATATATATATATATATATTGTATTATAATATTTGTATTATTATTATTATTACCATAAACATGCGCGCCGATCGCACTACGACGTTCGTGCCTACCTATATATACATATATATATATATAAGTACGTACGCAATTATTATAGCTGACGGGAGCGGGATTCTCCATCGACTAAGGAGTGTTGACGTGCGACCGTTAAAATATTATTTAGTTCGGACTGGTTCACAAATCACAATGAATAATATTTGTAAATAACACTCTACAGTCGTCGTCGATAACCTCGGTCGGCTCACACAAACACACACACACACCATAGATTAAATATATAATAATAAAGATATAATATTATATTATTTAATCTATACGCACACACACACACACACACACACACACACACACACACACACACACCACACACACACATAACGTACAACGCTGTGTGTTATATTATTGCATTCGTTATCGTCGTCGTCGTCGTCGTTGTTATAGTTTTTGCCGCGTTCCTCCTTTATTAACATCTCGCCCGATAAGAATATCGGCGCAGTAGTTCCATATTATCAAATTATTTCATTTTTTCATAGGACTGACTACGCTGTATTTGACCACGGTATTAACACTTGATTTTAGGAATTATTAACTAAATAAATTATTATAAAATAATAATTGCCCTGTAATCGGAATGGAAAACGACCGTTTCAGTTTTAACGACCGTCGATGTAATTACTATAATTGGTTTTGTTGTAGCAATGACCCAGTCGAAACGTATATAGATTTCTTTTCTTGTACGTATACGTTATAGAAACACGGTGGGTTTTCAATGAGCACGCTTCGATGTGCTTGATCGGCTTCGATTTTAATACGCAGTTAAGAATAATTTAAGCTCGATGTGAAATTAAAATCCGCAAAAACAACAGTCCCGGTCCCTCGTATTTCTAACGGTCGATTAAAGTTGATATTAACCAGTAAAAGTCAATTAATTGCACGCCGTTAAGCACGTATATTAAAGTAATAAATAGAAATTACGGAAATCAAACAATTCACGAACCAATATTACAATACCGCTTACAATAGAATGCTGACAATGTTGTTGTTATGTTGAAAATTGAAAGCGATCGGCTAGTTTCAACGTTTTATGTTTTTGGCTATATTTCTAATATTCAAGTCTTCATGATACTTTTTATAATTTACAAGTTAAAACTGGACAATAATAGTTATAATGTTAACTTAAGATTTAAGATACCCAAGTTTCAAAAATCTATATAGTTTTAGAAATAACGGTTTAATGAGGGTATCACGCATTTGCAACCTCACAGATAAGCTTTATGTAGAGGTCTACCTAGGTAGTAACTCAGCGTTTCCCAACCTTTTTCTTTCACGGCACACTAATCCCAACCCATATTTAGCCGAGGCACACTTGTGTCTGACTTATAAGTATACATATTTTTTTTTTAGTAAGTTTTCATCATATTAATTAATCATTATTAATACCAAAGAAGTTGTATATAAGTACTAGAAAATAATTTAAAATAGTGCGTTTAATTAGGATAGAAAACAAATATTATTACAATTATAAATAGGTATTTAATAAATTTATGAAAATGGAAAAACAAGTCAAAACAAATCGTGAAATTTCGCGGCACACCTTTAGAGGCCTCACGGCACACCAATTTACCGCGGCACATCGGTTGGGAAACCCTGTAATAATTAGTAATATTGAAAAGGAAGCATTTTTTTTTTAAAATAAACATGAATATTTGCAGGCCTCAAGAATATGTTTAAATTTTAATTTTAATGGCTATCTCCAAACAAACAAACTTAGGTAATTATGGTACTCAAAATAAATATAGTGTTAATATGCTCAGGTTTTAATGTGGAAAGAGAACGACATTCATTAAAAAGTTTTTGTGATTTTTCGTATTGTTTACTTCGACTTGGTTGACAGTTTATTCTGAAGTACCTAGATAAGTGAACAAGAAGAGAGATAAGTCACACTCTGAAGGCCTGAACTCTAGAAAGACAAAACATATTTGAAATTGTTATTTTAGAAGGAAAAAATCTTAGTCGAATAATAAGAGAAGACGTATAAAATGTTTCCCCGCAAAAGCTATATGATAATATGTATTGATGTCACCCTATACACACATATACTGATATACTGTACAAATTTTATCAGAAACTAAAATAATTTACTAGTAGTTAAAATAGTATATTTGACTATACGAATATGCGATGACGAATTATTTTAGCGCAACGAGGAAGATATTATTTAAAATGATCACTATACATTTATCAATATTCAATATTATAATAGTTTGGTTGCTAGTAAGTACTCAGAATCACATTAATTGCAACCATTTGTATAACGCGTAATTATTATGATAAATCAATTCGTAGTAAATATTAAAGGCGAATCCTTTGCTCTACTATTTACTAAACAATAAATCATAATGTAGCTATATGAGTGTATGGTTTAGTTTGGATAGCACTTGAATCAATTTAAGTTTCACTTATCTATAGAACATTGCACGTACTACATGAAAACTTCGAACTAAACCTTAACCTACATTATAAGACTATAATGGAAACATACTATGTAAATAGGACACAATATTTGTTTTAATATTATACTTATTTTACATAATATTTTATTTAATATTATTTTATGGATTTGTTGTATATTTTTGACTCTTTGACATTTTCTGTTCTAAGATGAATACATAAAATATTGAGAAAGATAAATCCTCAGTAGTAGTTTAATTTATGTTATATTTATGATGGAAAAAGAACGAGTCGGTAGTTCAAGATTTAATTGCAATTTTAAGAACTTTTTCATTATCAACAGTTCATGCTACTTTTTAAATGTTTTTTTTTGTAAATTATGTTTAATCAATTGAATACAATGGATGTTGGTTCGTCTTTGTTAAACGTTAATAATAATTCTGTTTTACAATTCTTTAAGACGTTTGAAAATTATTGATTACATTTGTATCTATTTGAATTAGCGAATAATACTGCTATTATATATATATATATATATATGTAATAATGCTATTATATATTATATAAATAATAATTAATTGGTGCATTTAAATCATGTATTCTAATAAGTAATAATTTAGAATTGTATGACTTTATTTTGATTTGGTAATGTATTGGTATATTGCATAAAAATTCAAAAGTAAGTACATTATCTTATAATCTAGTGCTTAATCGAAATATTAAATAACTGCGCACCATATCAAATGTGTATAAAATGATACTCGGTGTTAATTTTTATTCCGAAATCACAAATCAAATTTCTTTAATGCCTTGCTTTTTATACTAACACTATACACATTAATTTAAATTCAATTCAGTATGTTATATAATTTATGAATTATATTGTTCAATAAGTGTACATGTTTTTTATGTAAAGAGCTGTTTTTGCATAGTTCGTATAATATGCTCACGTTAAAATATGAAAAAAGCAATTTCAGTACAACTATAAATTGTAATAATACAATTAAGGGGTTTTCTCTAAATATAGATGTTTATTAGCAATATTTATTTTCATATTACCTATAATTATTTCTTTACAATATCAGTTTAAAAAAAAATCTACTTGATATTAATATATTATGTAGAAAGTAGAACTAATAAATTGTCCCACTCGTTTTGTTATTACTCGTTATTATTAGTTAATTACTCTGATTGTATATAAGTAGTAATTACTGTGTACTCGTATAGTCGTATTATAAATAATATTCATTATAAACTTATAAAAAAAAACAAAAGTATTTAAAAAGTATTCCAAATGGGTACCAACTCATAAACAACATAATTTTATTTTCAAATATTAAGGAAAATCTCCAACCAGTTTGACGGCAAACTGAACGATAGTCCGACCCATTATTGTTGTATATAATATACCTTTTACCTGTTTTTTTTTTCTAAAATCCTGAAATGGATGATTTTATACACTATATACTACTAAATCGTATCTTCCAATAAATGATAGAATTTGGATTTAGTGAAAATCGTAGCAATGGGTTGGACAGAGTTGAACTAGTGCTATTTCTTTCACAAAAAAAAAAAAAAAAAACGGCCTGCACAATATTGTTTTTCTTGAAACATTTCAATCCTTTGACGAGCATGAATAGTCGAAGTCTTATAATATATTATGTATTACGAAAAATCTTCCACCTGATTAAATCTTGTCGATCAAACCGTAGTCACTTTTACATTGGTAGCTGAGATTTTTAAAATTCATGCTGGGCACTGAATCACCCAAAGTGTAATGAATGATGAGAGCTGCAATGAACGCCATAGATTTTTAGCGACTAAACCACATGCAAAAGGAGTGTCCCATTAGTATAGGGAACGAGTACAGGATTTTGGAGTTTACCACCTCGTAAAGATCATAGCACTAAAATGGTTAGGTTCAAATTCAGACCATATATTATAAGACGTGCTTCAAATAGGTCCGAATGATAAAATACGTCCGCGCAGATGATGGGAGCTTGTATTAACATTAGTGATCCACATGTTGATTTAATTGGTGAACAAAGAAATTATTATAATACATAATATGGGGTACACCAATATGGCCGCATCACGCGTACAGCAAGTGAACGGAAAATGTATACGACGAAGGTCGAGGACACGTAAACTAACTTTGATCGATGTTATGCTGCAGTGTTCATGTAATATATATATTATACTTAACAGTTAATTATATTGTGATAATATTGTATAAAAGATTTTTATTTCGTCGGATTATAATTTACAAATATCTTTGCACATTATAAATATATATACAAATATAATATACGTTTAAAACATTATGCGGTATTACGTATTATATAGATGGTACGCTACGCATAATATACTGTAGTTAAAATTTATTTGCGTCGTCTGGGGGTGGTTTTCGCGGCCTTCCGAAATCTGCTGGTGCCGCGGTGGTGCTCCGTCGTCGTACCGATCCGCATCGGAACCGTATCGAAACCGCGATCATCGCCGCTCTCGCTCCGCGCACTTAACGCACGGGAACCGTTCGAACTTGCCGACGACGACGACGACGCGCTCCGATTACTCGAGGTGCCGCGATCAAGCCGGCGCCCCCGCGGTTGAGACGCGCCCCCCGACAGTGCTGTGATCGATGCGCAACGTTTGGGCGGGCATGACGGTTTGCAGCTGCGACGGCGGCGGCGGCGGCGGCGGCGCTTTGGTGCGCAAGGGCTCGGCTTGCGTTTGGGCGCGCACGATTTCGATCTGCGACGGCGGCGGCGGCGGCGGCGCTTGGGCTGCTCCGAGAACGTTACCCTGCAACTGCGGCGGCGTTTCCGACACCCGGAGCTCCGGCTCCTCTTGCGCCGACGGGCCGAGCGGCTCCGCGATCTCCCGCCACACGATCTGCTCCTACGTCTGCGCCGGCGGCGGCGACCGCAACTAGCGTCTACCGGCGCCTCTGCGCTCTGTCCCGCCAGACCGCGATCGTCCGTCCACGACGAGCCACCAGCCAGTTGCTGCGCGTTGGCCACGGACGACTCCATCGTCGAGCCACCGCCGCCGCCGTCCGTCGTCTGCAGACGTGTGGCCAGCTCTTCAGATCGGTGGTCGGCTGCGGATGACTGCAGGTTTACCGCAGCGTTGTTCTCGGTGTCCATAATGTACGTAGCGAACAATAATGAAGATGATGATGATCTATTATATGGACGTTTTTCGACGCGATACTGCCAACTGGCACCTGTAGTGGTTGCGACGCGTTGTTGGTTCCAAATAACGTTTTCCACGCTCTTGTAATTGATTATGTTCACACACGCGCGCGTGCACACACTCACACCACTGCAGTGTTACAATGGAAAATGGCAAATGGTTCGTTTAACAATAATGGCTTTGAAGTCAATATAATTTCCTATGGAAACTGCACATTATGATGTATAATAATATGTTACAAGCTGTTTTACGCTATGATTTTAACGTTATAAATGTTCATTTTTCGGCTTGTTTCGAACCAGTATATATATATATATATATAAAGAGAAGTGTACATTTTGAATAAATATTGTATAACTCAAGATCCACCAAACCGATTTCGATAAAAATTTCAGTGCATATTAAAATAGGTATGTAGATGGTTCCTGTGAAGTTTGTACGTTGTACGATAAGTGGTTCCGGAGTTATGGCCTCTAAGAGCCGTTTCATATGGACGCGTATTATACGTGACGTATCGTACACTCGAGTTTTCATTTTACATTGGTTAAGATCATACGCGCCAAACCGGCGAGGGAAACGCGCCATCATCGGAGTGGCGCGTATGAACTCAGCCAATGTAAAATGAAAACGCGCGCGTACGATACGTCACGTATGATACGCATCCATGTGAAACGGCCCTAAAGTGCACCATTGCATTGCGACCATATCACGTTTAAATAACCAGTATTTCTCAACAATTTTCAATTGATTATAGGTAGCAGGGGCGTAATTAAGGGGAGATAAGGGGGGTAAATCCCCCATAGAGCCATATTTTATTAATATTTTATATTTTATACTTTTATTGCAATTTCATGCATCGTATGGCCGCATTTAGTGACAACACCAATCGAATTTTATTGCATTACTTACCCAGAATACGGCAACCCATCAGGGTAATAATTACTAAATGATTATTGTCGACATGCGCAACCCGCATTGCGAGCACTTTATATTTTGTGCTATTTTTATTGTATATTCACGATATTGTAATTGAGATTTGAGTAGGTACTAGGTACTGTTTACTGTGTATTGTGTAATTATGATAAACATTTATCGTAATGCTTCAGACAGAACAGTAAGTCAGAACCTACTGTTGTAGTTGTAATTTTTACATGTTTTCTTGTTTGTTTCCTTAAAATACAAGAAATGGAAAATAAGAGAAAAAATACAATAGCAGTGGCGCACACAAAAAATATACTTTTCACTAAATTATACAATATTATAGCATATTTTCACTAATATAGTAATACAGCCTACAATGATGATTAATTAAACATATAATATAACATATAATAATAATAATAAAAGAATTACCATTTATAATTTGTGGTAATTATCTACTTGTGTGTAAAGAAAATGGGAAAATTTTGTTTATTTTATAGCTTATGTTTTCATTTGGATTACCTTTATGTAAACAACTACAAAAAACAAAAATTGAATTAAAACAAGCAATTAACCTAGCTCGAGACACCGTTAATGAATTGACATTAATTAGAAATAATTGTGATCACGAATTTAATGAAATATTTTTAAAAGCAAAGGTAAATAGTAAATACTATATTTTTTATGTACTTGGATGTGTTATACTTAATAAAATATTGTTATTTTTTAAAGGAAATGGCTGATAAAGTAGACGTAGAGTTAAAATTATAGTTAAACCAGAAGATATTATAAACGAAATTTCCAAAAGACCTAGGAAATTAGATTTAATTTTATGAATTTGTACTATACTATGTTATATTATAAACAGTTGTGTTCTTTATGAAGTTAAATGTTTTTTTTTTTTGGAAACGATATAAAGTTAACAAATATTTACTAAAAAATATGAATCCCCCCCCTAGGCAAATTCTTAATTACGCCACTGATAGGTAGGCTGATAGGATAGGTAGGTAGGTGACAATACGATAGATATCGGGTTCAAGACCCGGTCCACTTATAATACAATATATATAATATATATAATTTTATAATACAATTAATCTCATAAGATGGCGTTGGGGCCCTCATTTTTTGCATTTTTTTTCGGCGATGCAACCACGTAGTTATCACATTATCGTTTATCATTATTCGAATATTTTGAATTTTTGTCGGTTGTATAATTTTTTTTTGCCCGTTCCCTCGGTATATAATAATGTTTTCCGTTCACACATTTTTCGAGCATTAAATAATTAAAACGATGAACGAATCGTCTCACGGCCAGTAAATAGTTTTTTAACATTTTTTGTATAAAAACTACATGCACTACCGATGGTACTTACCCGTCGTCGTCGTCGATATGTTTACTAAATCACTGATGTTTTGTACATTTAATACTTTGTTCTTAGTAGCTATAGTACCTCTGTCGATGTCCATCCTCTATGTCGATCGATACCTCAGACAAGAGTGCATCCTTTTATCTTTGTGAGTGACGGCTATGTACGCGAGAACTTTGATTAATTACATTTTACGATGCCGAAGAGAAGACGATCTGACATAGGTCGTCGCAGTTAATCAAATGTGTGAAGAGCTACCTCACGTACTAATCGATGACCGGAGAGAGACAGATCAAGAAAATAGTCGTATTGCTATGTCAGAATTGCGTTCTATGCGTTTCTTGTAAGTTTGGTACAAATCAGTGAAAAAGTCTCAAGCCGTGAATTACAAATATTAATAATAATCAACATTTAATTTACACAAAACAATAAAAATTATTATTAAAATATTTTAACCGTTATTCCGGATGATAGGACTTAAAAAAGTATTGCTTCCACAGCGATTTAATCCCAAAATGAGTTGAACAATCATTTCTCCGGGCAACGTCGGATAACTCAGCTTGTATATATAATACTACATTCATATATATATATATAATAATTTTACGGTGCAAACAACATCTTATACCCGTATCTATAAATATTTGTTCCGATTTATTTCAATAATATTAATTGAACATAATTTATTAGTGGTTATAAATGTGCAACCAATAGGATATAAAAAATAACAATACATATGGGCAGGGTCTGATTGAGTTTATCACCAGTAAGCTTGGGTCAATTTGGCGCCCCTACAATGGATTCGGAAATGACTGGTTCTAGGAGGAGAAACCTACTTTTTTTAGCTACCTATATATTATTCAAACACAGCTTCTATACGTTCATAAGTTATTTTGTGGCACCCCCAAATTAACACTAACCGATTGGTGCCCTAGGCTGAAGCCTACTCGACCTATTGGTAAACCAGGACCTGTATATAAGTACTATATTAGTACCTTTTAGTGAAAACTAAAAAGCGCAATGAATTAATAAATAATGAATTGTTTTGACAGAAGGCCGGTAAAATTTTAATTAATATATTTATACTCTTTGTGTTCGTATGACGTATACAACTATTTTTCATATTGATTTCAATCGAAATACATCACGTAATAAATAATATGCTCGTTTTCTTCGTATTTAAGTATACATTAAATCTTAAAACCCAAAATTCATTACTTAGATGTAAATCTTGGAAGTCACTTTAAAATAACTAATAATATACTATGTAAAACCCAGTCAAGTGTTGAACATGCAAAATAGTCATCAGTATTCAGTACCAAAACACTAATACAGTAAAAATAACATTACAAATTATAATACAATGGGTACTAGAGCAGATTATAATAGGGAGTTTTCTATAGGTTATATCTATAGGTTATTCTATAGGTTATACAACTTATATCAAAGGTGGACTCAACCAATAAGAATATATTATACCAGTGGTCTTCAACTGGCGGTTGCGATAAGTCTTCTGTTTAAAATAAAAATTAAGTTTATAAAATTATACAAGGTATAAAAATAATTTTTTAATTATTAAACTTAGAAAAGTAATAAATGAATATATAGATCAAAATGACTGTAGGTAATATATTATGTATCAACAATATAATATAATATTGTAATGGATATTAAATCACTGTATAATATGTTTCATATAGGTACTGTTATGATTCTACGTAATATGGCAATGATATAATGACAGTAAATATGTTTATTGACATTGAAAATCAACTAATTAAGCTTTCTTAAATCTTATAACAAACTGAAACAAATGTTATGAGAAACTTGATTAGAAATATTTTAGCACTCACTTATGCATGGGAAACTAAACAGAATTATGCTGTTATATAGCCATCTCAATTTTATTAATATTTCCAACGGACTTATTTATGTGAATTGGCCAAAGGTAGTTTTTGCAATGGGATATTTTAAAACATTAAAAAGAAATAGACTTGAAACTGAAGTTAGAATCGATTAATTAAGACAAACATCACATAAAATTGTTTGTATTGTATATTTATTTAATTGTTATTTTATTATATTTCTTCGTATGAATTCTATACATTTTAGATTCTGAACGGAGTGATGGAATCTGTTGATTTTACAATGATGTGTGTTTTTTTTTTTTTTTTTGTGTCTGACGACAATTTTTTTGCAGTAAAAATGCTTCAATTTGCTTATACAGCAACTTTTCTGAAAGAAAAGTGAATTTAGATGGTACTTGGGCAATTTAAAAAGGCAACTTTTTTGATACTTTTTGCAAAAATTGAAAAAAACGATAAAAAAATTAAGAAAAAACGGGAAATTTTACGCAAAATCACGTTTTTACAAACTGCATTTTTTTAAAATGCTCTAACTCAAAAACGAAAAACCGCGAAAACTTGAAATTTTCACAAAATCTTTATATCGGTGTTCTCTATACATGGTTAAGTTTTCAAAGTATTTTGACATATTTTGACTTATTTATAGACAATTTAAATTTTCGATTTTTGTAAGTTTTTTTTTTTAAATATCTATAAAACTTTTTGGCTGTCCAAAAACTCTTGAAAATGAATTAAAGGATTAAATATAAGTAATACTAATTGTAACTAAAAAATATCAGAGATGGTTTCACTCAAATTTTTTTTTATAAGCCCATAAAGTTCAAATTTGTATAAAATATTCTAAAATCGCGATATTTTACAAGTTATTTTGTAGTTGAAAATTCATAAAAATTTTTCTGTTTATACTTAAGGTTCAAAATTTTAACTCTAGGTTGTCCATAAGCTTACCTTCAAAAATATATAAAAAAAATTCTACCAGACTTAAAAGGAAAAATTTTATGACTGTTTTAATTTAAATTTTTACGGAATTGCATTACAATTAAATTGAAATATAAAATACTATATTATTATTTAAACATTTTAGACAAACATATTAACTCCGTTCAAAATCGTTATTCGTATACAATGATATCTATTATTGCATTCAAATTTAACAAATCCATTGTAATAATGACCTATCCTATAAACGAGGTACACTCCACGCCCAACTGTACAGCAAAGCGAGGCCCACCCGTTTTTTTTTTTTTTAGATTCTGAACAGAGTGATGGAATCTATTGGTATTATGTGTTTTTTTTGTGCCTCTCATTACGTTTTAAGACAGTAAAAATGCTTTTTAGTATTATGTATTATTATAAAAGTATTATGACATTTTTTGACTTATTTATAGACAATTAAAATTATCGATTTTTGTAAATTTTTTTTTTTTGAAGTATCTATAAAACTTATTTGGCTATCGGAAAGCTCTTGAAAATGTAATACAATGTTTATTATAAGTTATACTTATCGCAACTAAAAAAAAATTAGAAATCGTTTGCTTCAATTTTATAAGCCTATAAAGTTCAAATTTGTATAAAATATGTTAAAATTGCGATAATTCGCAAGTTATTTTGTAGTTGAAAATTTATAAAAATTTTTCTGTTTATACTTAAGGTTCAAAATTTTAACACTAGTTTGTCCATAAGCTAATCTTCAAAAATATATAAAAAAAATTTCTACTGGACAAAAAGGAAAAAATTTTATGACCGTTTGAAATTTAAATTTTTACGAAATTGCATAAAATAACGATTTATCTTCAAACAATTTTAAATATTTCCTATAATTTAAAAAGTATAATATGCAGAAACTCGAAATTTTTACAAGTTCTTAAGATTGGCATTTTCTTTAAATTATATTTTTTTTCAAAATATTATATGGATTTGAAAGCATCTTATAGGCATTTGATATATTTAATATTATTTTGTAAATATTTTATTTATAATTGTTGATAAAAAAATTTGGCTGGTATAAAATACTAGAAAATTTAATAGAAGATTCCACAGAAATTGTTCTTACTGTCATTTAAAAATTATTGAAATCACAGTATGAAATTGCATATGGTCTTAATTGGTCGAAACCAAAAAAGAAGAAGAAGTGTATTTTTGTGAGGCATTAGGTATGCACTTCACACGACGGAGGGACTTTTGAACAGTTTATTGAATAGTTTATGTTTGTAATTTTTGTAAATTAATTGTAAATAAAAATATATAGTATTGTAAAAAAAAATAAAATAGAAATTTTTTTTCTTGAATTTACATGTTTAAACTATTTTATTTCATAATGTGTAATAACAAAATAAGATAATAATTCATAAATAGTAAACAGTTAATTAGTTTAAAAATATGTAAAGAAAAAAATAAATATGTACAGTTAGAAAAAAAATTCATTAAATTGAATTTCACTTAGCTCTAGTTTAGTCAATTTTGGGTTTAAGACACAAGTTGATACATCAAAATTGCTTGAAAAAAATCGATTAACACGAATGTGATATTCAAATTACGGATTGCCATTTAAAAAAATGTTAGTTTTATTGCGTATGCGCAAGATACATGAGTTAAAAAATTGTAAGTCATAGAAATTTACGATCTATTAGTCTAGTTTAATGTCCCGCAAACAGAATTGAAAAATATTTACATGGTAATGAGTGGTAAAGTGGCCCCTGTTTTTTGGGATGTATATATCTATAAATCATATATCACGTATATCGTATATCTATTCTAGACTAACAAACATCTCCGTTCAGAATCGTTTATCGTATATGCAATGATACATAACATTTTGTTCAAATTTAACAAATCCATTATAATGACTTATCCTATGAATGAAGTGCACTCCACCTTCTACTGTACAGCAGAGTGAAATACGCGAAAAAAAGTGTTTGAACATTTAAATTATTTTAATCAAATTTAATTTGTATACAAAAGTCATCCGGTCTAACCCGCGAAAACTGTACGTTTTGGATCTACTACAACGGTACCGATCAGCAAGGTTTTTTCGTTCACAAAATCACACGAAGGTATAAGCGGATTAAAGACCCTAAAACAGAATTGTTACTAGGTATACTCTAGTAGGTACCAGTCTACCATTGTACCAATAGGCAAAATGAATTATACGTAAAAAACTAATAAAAAAAATATCAAAAACAATATATGTACTTACATGATGAATTAATGATGTTAATATTTCGTTCTTTAACTTCAAAACAAGCCTACCGCAGTGGCGCTCTAGGGGGGGGGGCTAGGAGGCCATGCCCCCCAAAACTCAAAAAAATAAAAATAAAAATAATAAAAAACCGGAATTTAATATAATATTATGCACTATTATTGACTCGTGTACTATTTTGTATAATATTTTGTACTAATATAGGTAATATGTGGCACTGATGTTGAAGCATTTGAATAAATGTATCAAATAATATTGAAAAAAAAATCAGTGTGATGTTTATGCCCCCCCCCCAGAATCAAAACCTAGAGCCGCTACCGGCCTACCGAGTCTAAAATTTTGTTAACTTTTCGCGTATACATGAGAGGCATATTTGAAAATTTGATATTTGTTATTTAGTAACCACCATTTTTCGGATTATACGTATCATATGCGTATTGACGCAAAATATCATTAAAATCTTTTATGAGTGACATCCACTTAACGGTTGAATATAATGATGTACTTAGATTGTATTATAATATACTCTACCACACCACAGTAGATACCATTCAAATGGCATTAAAATGTTAATGATATATAATAATTTGTACTCGAAACGATATGATAAAAACAATTGGATAATGGGCGAATCTAGCTTTAAAATTTCAGGTTTTTCTTTCCCTTTCCATGATTATTTTTTAGTGCTATTTTATTACACTTGAGTTGTGTTGGTAATATGGTGTAGGCACATTTTAAAATAAGTTTTATGTGTAAACTTACGAGTCATATAGCTCCTAAATAGAATTGCTGATAAATCAAACACGAGCATGGTACACAAGAATTTAGATAATGCATTAGAGAAATACCATAATAAGTGGCATTATTCATAGAAATGTTGTAAGAACTTCATAGATTATGCTTAATATCAATGGGGTTCGGACACATATTTGCACGACTATTATTTATGTGTGACCAAACAAAAATATGAATAAAATACTGAGACATATAATCATTATAATATATTAGACCCTTGTAATAGTAACTAAAAAAAACATGTTACACACATTTGTTACATTCACACTCAATTTTTCAAAAATCAACAGAGTGACCTGTTGTTGTCTTATCTATTATATACTCATATGATTTTATTGTGTATTAATTACTTATCTACTCTAGTACATAATAACTAATAACAATATTTAATATAATAATTCAATTAATACAGTAAACTATGTATTAGTTATTATTTGTAAAAATTTTGTTTTTATATTTATTCGATAACTCAAGTAGACAATGAGTTATAGGTATATCTATACTTATTAGGAATGTGAATGTTTTTAGTTTTATGTCCGAGAAAAATATTATATTATACAACATTTTACATTTATAATTTTACAATTCTAAAATAAATATAAAAAAACGTATGGGCCACGCTTTGCTGTATAGTTGGGGGTGGAGTGCACCTCGTTTATAGGATAGGTCATTACAATGAAATTGTTAAATTTGAATGCAATGATAGATATCATTGTATACTAATAAGGATTCTAAACGGAGCTAATATGGTTGTCTAAAATGTGTATATAATAATATAGTATTTTATATTTAAATTGAATTATAATGCAATTTCGTAAAAATTTAAATTTCAAACAGTCATAAAATTTTTCCTCTTAAATCTGGTAGAATTTTTTTTATATATTTTTGAAGGTAAGCTTATGTACAATCTAGTGATAAAATTTTGAACCTTAAGTATAAACAGAAAAAATGTTATGAATTTTCAAATACAAAATAACTTGCAAATTATCGCGATTTTAACATATTTTATACAAATTTGAACTTCATGGGCTTATAAAAAAAATTTGAGTGAAACCATCTCCGATATTCTTTAGTTACAATTAGTATAACTTATAATTAATCCTTTACTACATTTTCAAGAGTTTTTAGACAGCCAAAAAAATGTTATAGATATTTAAAAAAAAAACTTACAAAAAATTTAAATTGTCTATAAATAAGTCAGAATATGTCAAAATACTTTTAAAACTTAAGTATGTATAAATAATGCCAATATAAAGATTTGGTGAAAATTTCAAGTTATTACGGTTTTTCGTTTTTGAGTTGGAGCAAATTTCAAAAACTGATATCATTTGACAGTCTAAAATATTATACATTATATTATATTTTACATGTAATTTTATATCCAAATTCGCTATTCAAACGCATATAAAAAAAAATTGTGCCTATGGATTTTAATAGTTTTTGAATGACAATAATAATTACTTCTATGGAATCTTCTATTAAATTTTCAAGTATTTTGTATCAGTCAATTTTTTTTATCACCGATTATAAAAAAAAAAATGTCAAAAATTCGAATAATTTAAATGCCAATAAGTGGGTTAAAAATCAATATATTTTGAAAAAAATATGACATAGAAGAAATGCCTATCTTAACAACTGGTGAAAATTTCAAGTTTCTGCAACTTATATTTTATAATTATAACAAATATTTAAAATCGTTTGACAATAAATCGCTATTTTATGCAATTTCGTAAAAATTTAAATTTCAAACGGTTACAAAATTTCCGGTAGAAATTACAATTATTTATAGATATTTAAAAAAAAAAACTTACAAAAATCGAAAATTTAAATTGTCTATAAATATGTCAAAATATGTCAAAATACTTTGAAAACTTAACCATGTATAGAAAACGCCAATATAAAGATTTGGTGAAAATTTCAAGTTGTTGCGGTTTTTTTTTGAGTTAGAGCATTTTAAAAAAATGTAGTTTGTAAAAACATGATTTTGCATAAACTTTCCGTTTTTCATAATTTTTTATCGTTTTTTTCGATTTTTTAAAAACGTACTGAAAAAGTTGGATTTTTGACATACCCAAATACCATCTACATTCACTTTCTTTTCAGAAAAGTAGCTGTTTAAGAAAATCGAAGAATTTTTACTTCCAAAAAAGTTGTCCTCAGACACAAAAAAAAAAAAAATAAAATAAAAATAAAAACATACATCATTATAAAACCAATAGATTACATCACTCCATTCAGAATCTAAAACAGGAATTCAATGTATTTTATATCTACTACATCAATGTTTTTTAAGATGTCCTAATAGTTGAAACAAGTAAAGACTAATTTTATGTTATTCGATGCTTTCAAAATTAGAGTCTAAATGATTTATTGTAAAAACAATATGTATTGCACTGATATTCCAATAATAAAATATACTATCAATCCAATTGTCGATGTGTACAACATATCCCACTCCACAAAAAGTCATATTGGATAAAAGTATGAAACATTTTAATACACGAGTAAAAAATATAAATTATAATATGGAAAATTTCCATTTATTTTTATTCCATCTTCGTTTAACCAATACGATATTGTTAAGGGGTTATGTATAGGCTTCAAAAACGACAATAAGTGGAAACAATTTTTATAACAATGTCAAATGATAAACTTAACTATTATTATGATTCATACTACAAGAAGTGCTTATTTAACATTCAATGAATTTATGCGTTAATGGCTAAAGTATAAAATTTAAAATAATTATAAATGTAGTGTTAAGGAATACTTCCCCAACATTTTATTGCATCGATCAGTTAATAGTAGTATAAACTTCAAATTTTTATCTTTGATTAACTACTGATTCGAATTGATGATTTTTTAACATTTACATTTGTTAGAAAAATATTCTTCTTTGAAATTTTCAAATAAAATTATAATTTTACATACAATAAAATATAAAATATATTCAGGTAGAAATTTTTTTATAGTTTATTGAAGAGTAATTTATGAATAACCTAGTGTTAATATGTTGAGCCTTAAGTATAAACAGAAACAATTTTATGAACTTTCAATTACAAAATAACTTGCAAATTATCAAGATTTTAACATATTTTCTATAAATTTGAATTTTATAGGCTTATAAAAAAAATTTGAATAAACGATTTCAAATTTTTTTTATTTACGATAAGTATAACTTATAATAAATCTTGTACTAGATTTTCTAAAGTTTTTGGACAGCCAATTGGCTATTTATCGGTATTTCAAAAAAAATAACTTAGTCAAATCGAAAATTTAAATTGTCTATAAATAAGTCAAAAAATTTCAAAATACTTCGGAAACGTTACCATGTATAGAAAATGCTAATCTAAATGATTAGTACAAATTTAAAGTGTATGCGGTTTTTTGTTTTTGAGTTCGAGCATTTTTTAAAAAAAAAGGAGTTTGTCAAAACATGATTTTGCATAAAATTTCCAGTTTTTCATAATTTTTTTATCGTTTTTTTCAACACTTTTAAATAGTATTGAGAATGTTAGATTTTTGACTTGCCCAAGTACTATCTACATTAACATTCCATTTAGTATAGTTGCTATTTAAAGAAATCGAAGTATTTTTATTGCCCCAAACAGTGATGACAGACACAAAAAATAAAATAAAAAAACACACATCATTGTCAAACCAATAGATTCCATCACTCCGTTCAGAATCTAAAAATTGTAAAAGCACATATACTATATACCATATTCCCTATGTCATCAGTCTTTAAAGTTTTTGTATTTTCAAAAGTTGTGCTTTTGTTTTTCTATATTTTATTATTAATTTTGATATTGGTTAAACTCATTCTAATAAAAATCCTTTGCTTGATTTACAATCTAATACTTTCCTTGCTCACGAAAATTTTACTGCGTTCCATTATTCATCGTGTATTCGTGTCTAAATCGTCACCAAATCCTCATACCGTGATTTAATTAACGAAAACTATAATTTATAGCGGGAGTTCAATAACAATTCAGTATCAGGTTTGCGCCAAATTTTGTTAATCATCTTTAACATTACAGTGTTTTCTGAAATCGTATTTGTGATATTCGGCTAGTTCAGATATTTCTTAAGTGAACCCACTAATACTATAATTATTGACGCGGCATAATGCGATGTGGAAAAAAACGACTAATTTCTTTACTCTCAGCGCACTCATATACACAGCCACCAAATATTTAACGAATTTTAATATTGATAAGTGTTGCAATACGCGGCTTTCATATATGGTTTTCAGGCAAAAATGTCCACTATAATATTATACTCTTGATACGATAGAATCTTTAAGTTATAAAATAATAATAAAATACATAGATAGCTATAAAATTGATAAGCAAAAATTTCATTAGAATACTCATTTATTACATAGAATCTGTTTGTAGTAAGATGGTTTAATGAAAGTTAAAATATCATAAGCAATATGTTTAACATCAATTCTGTATTTAAACCATAAAAAATTGATCTATTAGTCTCAAATAAATTGCATTTACACAATATATCAAGAAGTAAAAATGTATTTACATTTTTATTTTTCATTTATACATATTTCTCTATTATTTATAGTTTTAGGTTAATATTGTGTCAAAAGTATACATTACATTTATTTTATTATAGAGTTATTCTAATTAAAAGTTCTTTAAATGATTATATTAAATATAATAGGTACATATTAATTATTATTAAGTATTTAAGTAATTAGGTATTATTAAACATATTACATAGTATGTGTGTCGTACACTGATAACATTACTATTATTTAAATATACCAGTTTGGTTCTAAGTTCTACCTTAAAATTAAATCAATACATTGAAATAAATAAGTTATTGTTATATATTTCTTTTTCATTGATTCATGTTTTGTGCATATTTATTTTAATAAGTATTTAAATTAACAGTATTAAATATATTCTATAATATACATGTTATTTATTTTATTATATTCAGAATTATGTCCGGTAGTGCGGTAACTAGACTAGCTGAAGAGCGTAAAGCATGGAGAAGAGATCACCCATTTGTAAGTGTTATTTCATTCTTGATTAATTATATTAATAATATTTTAAATGTAATATAAACAATTCAATAAATAACATTTTATCATTAGTACCTACAACTTATGGTTGGATAAGATAATATTGTTTCAATTATATACATGTCTTCAGGAGTATGTTGACATATTTAATCAATAACCATTTTCCTTTTATATACTATGGTGTATGAGTGAATTTTTTTTCTGAATAGTCAATGGGAATTGGATGTGATATTACAGCAATCAACATAATACTTATGATATGTATATAAAACATTATATTATTCCTATAGAATATAAATCTTGAATAAAATTACCCTACATTAAAATAAAAACTATTGAATAATATAATCCTATAGAGTTATTTTTGTACAGATAAGTAATTTGTAAATTCATTAATTCAGGGATTTGTAGCTAAGCCAGCCAAATATCCAGATGGCACATTGAACTTAATGAATTGGGAGTGCGTTATACCCGGAAATAAAGATGTAAATGTTTATAAATTGCATTCAGTACATGATAGTTAATCTGTTTAAAATGCTTTTAATTTTAAAATTCCTTTTAGTCTTTTTATAAAATCTTTGGCATTTGTAGTTTATTACAAGCTGCACTGATTTAATACATGATTAATACACTAGCTTGCAGAGAAATTTATTTGTTATTAAACATGAATATAAAATATTTTTGAATTCCTATTTAGATTCCCAACCATACAAACAACCAATAATGAAGAAATATAAATTATTTTAATTAACATATATTCAATATTCTAGTACTTAGAACTTGCCCATTTTACTTTTATAGTCCAAGCAGATAATATATTATACCTTACATGCATACATTTTTATTATAAACCTTTATATATTTTGTATAAAACAACAGATTTTAAATTTTTGTAAAATGAATCATATATTATCCGATACAAACTATACTGTATAACTGAACTTTTAATATAATTTTAATTCGGTCTAAGGGACATGAAATTAGACTACTAATCTCAACAACATACAATTTTTTAAAAATGATTTAATTATGGCTCCTCTATTTCTAATATCATATTTAGTTTATTGATTTTTTTCAAATAATTTTGAGATATCAACTTTTAACTAAATACAATGTAAAATGAATAATACAATCAGAATTATCATCATACACATTAAAATTTAATATAATTATATTGATGTACTTTGGCTATCAGAAAATTCTAATAATTTTTAAATAAAAATTAATTTACAGATATTAAAGAAATAAACTAACTACAAGATGAATTGTTTGTTCATCTATTGATATTTTCACTAAACTAATAGTAAACAAAACAAGGTTAGCTTAAAAAGAATAAAAATAGTCAATTACTACACCTATATTTTTATAATAGAGATTAATAATCCAAAAGACCTGTTCTAAATCAAACAAACAGTGCTCAAAAATATATAAATAGTGCAGAATATTTAGATATCCCTTTTTCCATGGATATCATGATATATTTTTAAAAATCTGTAATAAATAATATTTATATTTAAAAAGCTATTAAATACAATACTGTCTATTACCATAGACATCTTAAATTAGATATTTTGTATTAAAAAACTCTGTAAAAATGTTCTGTCTTGAATTTAAATATTAAAGGTACTTATGTTAATTGAAGCAATCACATAAAATTAAATAACAGGAAACTCGTTTTTACAGACTCGTTAACAGAGACGTTCATACTTTTTACGTATAATGTTTGGAGATAATTATCCCTTGACACCACCGAAGTGCAGGTTTGAGCCTCCATTATTTCACCCCTATATATATTGGATGTAGATAAAGATTGGCGTCCAGATATTACTATTAAAGAGATTTTATTGGCTATTCAAGAATTAATCATTAACCCTATTACCACGGATCCGGCACAACGCGAAGCATACAAAATGTATCGGTAAATAAATTTTATTTTGATATTTTTGTGAAGTATTGTCATTGAAATTATAAATCAAGAATAATTATTTTTGGCCCTACTGCAAAACTATATAGCTGTTGTTATTAAGTAATTAGGCACTGTTTAAAATATTATCGGAAAGCCATATTTATTTCCTGTTTTATCAACTTAAATAAAGTAATTAACATAATATGTGTAAATGTTTTAATAATATTTGTAATTTTTTTATATCTACAGCAGAAGCAGAAAAGAATATTTAAAATATATAAGGAGGCAACAAGCTTATGCTATGTCTAGCAATCATTAAGTAGGTGTGGTCATGAGATGATATAAATTTATTTATTCCCTTGTTTATAATATGAACATTTTTAATTTGTTTTACAACTTCAATTAGAAATATTAATTTTCTTATATTTATTGTATCATGTTCAAAATTAAACATTTAATTGAATTCTCTTTTTGTATTAGAATTTTTTTTTCTTTTTTTTATATTTATTTTATCTGCACTATCATATTTAATATTAAACGCTTAATTGGATTTATGTTTTATTATTTTTTTAGCTGTATTATTATTTCTAGTTTGTGATTATTTTATTAGTTAATTTATAGTATGTGATAATTTAGGATAATTTTATTATTTTATTTATTTTACATTTCATTTGGTGGAATTATCTTATATAATTTATTAAGTATATGAAATATCTTAAAATATTTGTGATTTGATTAAATTTGATTAAAACCTTAGTAACCTTAGTAAAGTAGGTTCGTTTTTATTAATAAGATCTGAAGATGAATTTTTATCTGAATGTACCTGTTGTACAGAAGATACATCAATTCGAATTGGATTAATTATATTTGGTTTTGATACAGCTATGCTGTAATCGAACTGTTTTTATGTTTGTTATCGTTCATAATTAGAAAATATTACAAACTATTGTCTTTACCTACTTGATACTTCAACCAAAAATCAAAATAATATATATTCATTTTAAATAAAATGAAACACAAGAGTCAAGTCATAACGGCACGAGTCTAAATGTCTGAAATAATAATACACAGTTC